>CM029369.1:13418307-13595807 GCA_017165825.1 Hepsetus odoe
TGACATGATGTAGATCATCAAGATTTTCTGTCAAACGAAGTCTAAATAGAAGCGCCTCCAGTAAGGCCTGGGTGATGTAAGAGCCATAAGCTTTTCCTTTGCTGAAAGAGCTGTTGGGTAACTTTTCTATTTGATAATCTGCTGTTTCTCAGAGTCTGTATGTCAGGAAGCCAGCCTGCCACACACTGCAGCTTCTGCCCCTCTTTAATAAGTCAGAGCAGACCTTTCATTTCCTGCCTGGGAGCCTGTGGGCTTTGGTGGGCTGAGATGCCGAGGCTGAGGATGTTCGGTGCAGGAGGAGGGTCGTGAGTTTATCTTGGGTCTCTGCTGCTCTTTCATTCCTCCAGCTGTGGCCAGATGTGCCTGTATGCTAACACACTGAGAGCACACACACACACACACACACACACACACACTGTTTCTTTCTTTCTTTCTTTCTTTCTTTCTTTCTTCCTTTCTCCCTTTCCTTTATTTCTGTATCAGTATATCTTTTCTCTTTATTCTTTCCCTCCACCTGTGTCTTTCTCTGTTCTGGGTCTATTTTTCCAGACTGTATCTCTCTCTCTCTTTCTCTCACTCTCTCTCTCTCTCTCTCTCTCTCTCTCTCTCTCTCTCTCTCTCACTCTGGGTGTTGGAATCTTCTGGATCACAGGTTCTGTTCATCATGGGCCCGTCAGCAGGGTCAGATCAGCAGGGCAGGGTGTGAGGTCAGCATGCTGAGGTCCATCAGCCTCCTCCATCAGTGAGAGGAGACATGAATGCAGGATCTTCTGCTGTGACTTGGCGCACCCCGCTGGACAGCTGGAGACTCTGGGAGCAAAGAGGATGCCAAAGCCTGTCTAAAATGGAGAGAGAGCGAAAGAGAGAGAGAGAGAGAGAGAGGGAGAGAGAGAAAGGGGGGGGATCTCTTACCACCATTGTGATCTGTAATTAAGTACATTTACCTTTTCCTGTTTTTCATGCTTCAGCTTGAACAGACAAAAACACATAACATCCGCACACACGTGACAGAATACTTTAAAACATGGACAACACACACACAAAACCGTACCTACGCTGAGTCTACAAATATATGCCTTTAGTATACTTCTATATATGTATTACACACAAACACACCCTGCATATTGGTTCCTATGCAATAAAAAGGCAACTTGAAGTCTTGCAATGGATGCAAAGTATTGTTCATATTGGGTTTTTTTGTTCAAAATTTGGCCATTTACCACAAAACAGTGCAACTTTGAATGAAAACAAAACTGAAATTTCTATTTACGTGCAATCAGCTCTGTTTGCAGTGTCTGATGGGTAAAGCCAAATATATTGAGAATAGTTGCTTCTCTTTCTGATGGATCATCAAATCTGTTCTGCTATAAACATTCCCCTTAACAGCGGTGCATCTCACTCTGAGCTGTGTGAATTATGATTACAGCATATGAGAGTGTTGATAAAATGGGTTAGCATGGATGTGGAAGTGGCTTAAAAGCAAATGCTAAAATACAGTGAAATAATCATATAAATTATGCATAAGCTCTTCAGATGGAGCAAAATGTTTACCCCCATGAATTATTCATTGTTTATGTGTGTTTCATTATCATATTTTTTCAGTTGCCCTGAAAACTTTTAGAGAATACAGCAATACAACAGTTTGAGGTTTTGATATTTTGTGATGTTTTTTTTTTCCTCAGTGTGTCAACAGTAAACGCTTTTTTATCACATGTAGGTTCAGTTATTCACATCACAACAAAGTGAAAAAAAATTATGGACCCATGAAACTCATTGTGCATAATGCGAGGCTGGAAATACTGCTCCCATGGCTGTAACCATTTGGTCTGTCCACTGATTTCAATGCCTCATATTCACTCATTAGACATAATGCCAAATGTGTGGGATGAATATTAGATCAGATGGGTGATTGCTGATTCTGCCCCAGTTTCCCCCACCCATTGCTTAATCGGGATCTAATCTGGGTTCATCAGCTCCCCAGCTCTAACTCTCAGCCTGCTGACAGTCTGCCTGCTCTCTGATAAATGATCTGAGCTGAAGCCAGATTTAACATGAGAAGCTCAAGTGCCAATTATGGGCGTCTGAGCTGGTTAATAAGCAGATGTAGTTAAATATCTGAGCTTGGACGCCATTTGTCAGCCAGTGTGTGTTTCCCTGAGAGATGCAATGCCATGGAACAAGTCAAACCTGCATCTTTCCTTCACTTTTTATTAGGGAGATGACATCATGATTAAACACAAAAACATGAATATGCACACAGAGATACACAGATGCAGTGTAGGAAGCCTCCCTGTTCTCCTGTTTAAAACCTGTACCTTACAAAGTTGAAAATTAGCAAGACTTTATGAGAACAGTGAATGAAAAGATTTTAAGCAGAAAGAAAACTTTTTTCCCCACCAGGATAAAGTGTGAGTATCTGTATGAGAACAGTATCACTGAACCTTTTACTAGATGTTTGACTGAACATGTTTAGCCATCATTTGCACACTGCAGCTAATTTTTTGTCATTGAAAGAGTGTATACCTGGATGTGTGTATTTGTTTATGTAGCTTGTTTGTTTGGTTGGCTGGTTGGCTGGTTGGTTGGCTGGTTGGCTGGTTGGCTGGTTGGCTGGTTGATTGGCTGGTTGGCTGGTTGCCTGGTTGGCTGGTTGGCTGGCTGGTTGGCTGATTGGTTAGCTGGTTGGTTGGCTGGCTGGTTGGATGGTTGGCTGGTTGGCTGGCTGGTTGACTGGTTGACTGGTTGACTGGCTGGTTGGCTGGTTGGCTGGTTGACTGGCTGGTTGGCTGGTTGGCTGGTTGGCTGGTTGGCTGGTTGGCTGGTTGGCTGGCTGATTGGCTGATTGGTTAGCTGGCTGGTTGGATGGTTGGCTGTTTGGCTGGCTGGTTGACTGGTTGGTTGACTGGTTGGTTGACTGGTTGGCTGGCTGGTTGGTTAGCTGGTTGGTTAGCTGATTGGTTGGCATGTTGGCTGGTTGGTTGGCTGGTTGGCTGGCATGTTGACTGGTTGGTTGGCTGGTTGGTTAGCTGGTTGGCTGGTTGACTGGCTGGTTGGCTGGTTGGCTGGCTGGTCGGCTGATTGGTTAGCTGGTTGGCTGGCTGGTTGGCTGGTTGGCTGGCTGGTTGACTGGTTGACTGGTTGACTGGTTGGCTGGCTGGTTGACTGGTTGACTGGTTGGCTGGCTGGGTGGCTGGTTGGTAGGTTGGTTTGTTGGTTGGTTCCACTTCTTTGATTACTGAAGGCTCTTGTGACTTTTTTGGTTTCAGCTTAATAAACACTATGTTCTCACAGGTCGTGTGTGCATGTGTACATGCATTTGTACATGTTCTCTTGTGGGAGCTTTCATTTGACAGCAGAAGTGTGAGGTTTCTCTTACTTCATGCAGCTGAATGCTGGCTCTTCTTCACCACACATGCACAGGTGATGCTATTCTTTAAAATAATCCTGTTATTTTCATTTCCCTACTCTCAGAGAATAATTCATATGCAATTTGAAGTAGAGATTATGACTTATTTTCTATGAGCAAGGAACATTAATAATAATAATGAATTTTCTAGCTCATGTGATTTCAATAGATTGCGGTGGCTGGAATGAAAAAAAGAAAGGAAAAACAAAAATAACTCAACCACTTAATAAGACATGCCCACATTTGTCACTGAAGGTCACACTAGCTTTTCTAGTGCAGCTTTTCAAAAATGCTACCAGTAGACCACCTCTTGTCGAAGCTGTATGAAGTGAATATAAATAAAACAATAAAAACAACCAACCAAATGCAGGTAGATGATGCAGTAATAAAAAATATGTTATCTCAGGAGCAGTCCTATTCATAACACCCCCCCAAAGGTTGTATTGGTACTGGTTGGTTGTCATATGTAACATATACAGTATAATTAATGCAGCTGTGTGTGTGTGTGTGTGTGTGTGTGTGTGTGTGTGTGTGTGTGTGTGTGTGTGTGTGTGTGTGCAGTAAAAGTACATATCAGAGAATGAATGGGGGTTGGGAGCATCTGTTGGCAGAAATAAAAGCTTTTTCTTGCTCATGTTGGGGGGATCATTAGCATAATATCCTTTTCTGTAAGGTGAAAACAGAATAATAATTGGCTTGGCCTTTTCTCTCTGTGTGTTGTAAAACAGTTAGGCATTAATTTGAGGATAACTGTGCAATTATTTTGAAATGTTACTGATCGCCAGGCTGGTGTGGAGGAAAGGAGAGGAAAGGGGGGAAAGAGGAGAGGAGAGGTCATACCGGAGAGAGAGAAATTAAAAAGGCAGCATGGAAAAGTTAAAGAGGCCATCCTATTAGTTCGCAGCTTTATTTAAAGTGGACCCATGCTTGGCATAACTTTGATTACCAACCTATTAAGAATACATACTTAGATGGTAATCATTTTCTTCATCTGTGGACTAAATAATAAATGTGTTACAGTTAAAGAAACTGACCCACTGAGAGAGAGGAGGTTCCCTGCTGTATCCTGAAATCTAACTACCAATACAAATGTAACATATTTCAAAATGTTTCCAACAAAGTCTAAATACATCTGGGGAGATATCTGGGAAAAGTTCCTGCAGTATGCTCCATTTTTCCTGTGGGTACACAAGATTCAAGCATTGGTGTACAATGAATTCAAAACTGTCATGAGTGCAAATGTTATAACATGTCCAAAATCCAGATTAACTGCATTAGATTAGGGGATTAAAAAGTTTGTAAACCTTTTCTTTCCATATCAAAACATGTTTTTGGTAACTCTTAATCAGTCATGCATGTTGGCTAGAATTGGTCAGTTCCTCCATATAGAACGGCTTCAAAACTGCCTCTCATGAACTCAGCTCAGATTCTTTCAGGCTTTGGCTGATACTTTCACTTGTTCCTTCCAAACTTGATTCTTCTTTAGTCGTCATGTGGTAGAATGGTTTGTGTGCTTAGCGTTGTTGTCTTGCTGCATGATCCACTTTCTCTTCAGTTTCACTTTGTTGAGAGATGTCCTGAAATTTTCTTTTAAAATTCACTGGTTTCATTCCATTTTAATAGTTCGAGGATTGAATGCAAATGGTCTAAGCCAAAAAAAACCCAAAAAAAACACAATACATCCCCACCATCTTATTCTGGAATGCAGTGATTTCCTTTTTCGCAAACATAAAGTTTGGGTTCATCTGTCCACGGAACAATTTTCCAATAGGCTTCTGGCTTATTGTGACCTTTAGCCAACTCTGTGCTGTATGCAGGGATGTTCATTGTGGAAAGCAGTGGCTTTATGTGTGCAACCCTGCCATGCAAAATCATTGTTGTTTGGTGATTATGTCTCCTGATCATGGACTCATGTATGTTAACAATAGCCAATAGGAAATAGGCTTTTAGTTGCTTAGAAATTAACCCTGGGCTCATTTGTGACCTTGCAGACTATTTAATGTCTTGCTCGTTGAGTAATCTTTGTTGGGTGACCACTCCAAGGGAGCCTGACAATGGTCTTGAATTTCCTCTGATGAATTTTCATAATATCATTTACTGTGGATTGATGAAATTTAGATAAATGATTTTCACATTAACAAAAAATGCAACACAAACTTTGGCTGAAGTAAGTCAATGGGAAGACAAAGATATGTCTATTCAGTGCCCATCATTGTGTTAACATTGCATTATAATTTCCTATATTTGACTGTAAGTGTTCATTTCTTCGCCTGTGCTTCAGCAGTAGTGGCAAGTTCACTACACAGAGCAAACAGTCTCTACACACATCCTCATTGCAGCAATAGAGACAGGAAGCAGACACTAGCAAGCTTGTACAGAGCGTCACATCACAGTTAATGAGGTTATCATTTACGTAACATGATGGTATCGGTTGGTCCATATTCAGGGGTCATTAATAATCTTCGGCAAAAAATGCCCAGAAAATCCACTGGCAATTTGTGTTTTAAAGGTACATGAGGAGGTTTTAAAGGGCAGCAGTGGTCTAGTGGTTAGGGACGAGGCCCCAGGATTGGAAGATTGTGGGTTCGAATCCCAGTCTAGTAGGTTGCCCTGAGGTACCCTTGAGCAAGGTCCCCATCACTGCTCCCCGGGCGCTTGCAATAGTTGCCCCCTGCTGCACGTGTGTGTATGGGTGAAATGCAGAGGTTGAATTTCGTTGTTTGTCCTGTGCTGCATTTCACAATGATGAGAACAATCACTTTCACATGAATTTAATGACAAAATCTGTAGCTTTTAAAAAATCTGTTTTTTATTTCACTCCTTTCAAGTATTTGTTTTTATATTTTGCCACCCCAACTACTATCTGTCCTGTTTTCTTCTTTTGGGAAGAATTTAACACAGTTGCCTCACATGTAACACTGTTCTCATGTAAATGGCCAACAGCTTAAGCTCTAAAACAGCTTTTTAAACTGATCTCGCTGCTCTGAGGCAATGACCATCTAACAGTTAAGCTCAAACAAGTGTGAAACTTGAATTTTGTAGTTGACTTTGGTCTCTGTAAGCAGAAAGATCACCAAAGATCACCAAAGAAGTCCAGTGGAAGTTCCCCATCCTAAGCTTATGCTAGAATTAAGGATACAATGCCAGGATGCAGTGGTCGGGTATCCAGAGCCTCCATTTCTCCCTCTTTATTTGATTTATAACGCCCTCAGTAACCCTTTTTATAATGCAGAGATGTATTGCTTTTCTTTGGTTGTCTCTCTGCATCTTTTTTTCATGTATTCCCTCTTTCTCCTCATAAGCGCTTGTGTGGATGCCCAGCCTCCCTCCACCCATCTTGTAATCAATGCTAGCTTGCCTCAACAGCAGAGATCAATGTGTCAGGGTTTCTGCTCTGCACGTGAGGAGGCGTAGGGGACTTAGCCTGAGGTTTTGAGTTTGCGTGTTTGTGTGTTGTATGTGTGATGTGTGTGAGTGTGTTTATGAAGTGTGTGTTGGGATTTAGGCCTGGGGCATGCGTCTGAATGTGCACTCATGTTTTTGCTGTGTGTGTTTATAGTGGATCAGAGGCTGGTCTTGTCTGTGGCTTACCCATAATCCTGCTCTGATCTAAGTGTTTGATCAGCCGATTGCTCCAGCAGCAGTGTGATCAGCAGAAGCTCTGTAATTTAGAGCTGATATAGCGACGGTGATCCTTCTCCTGCTCCCTCTGCAGCAGCTGCTTGCAGGCAATCCTAAACCTGAGTGTTCGCTGACTTCCAACATCAACTTCTGAAGCTGGCACACTCTTTGGTCTACTGTATTAAGAGGATAATTTTGACAAACGTCTGATGTAGTGACTTTCTTTAGGGTCACTTAGCTTTCAGTGCCTGGTTTGCAGGATTTGTATGTTTTTTTGTATGAGAATATTTTTAGACATTGCGTCTGAAACAGGTGATTGCAAAGAAATATAGTTCAGTTATGTTTCCTAATTAAAGGTACAAAAGATTTATGTTATGAAGGCTTTCCCCAGTGACAACATTTTTTGTTTTTTCTTGTTGTTGTGAGTTAAACCTATTTTAATAAGATTGTCATGACAGAGAGGTACATACAATGTGTTCTAAGGCAAAATGCTAGTTATTTTGTTAAAATATATTGATATCTATATAGAAAAACAGTCAGTACATTTTCCAACAATACGTTTCTCTTTGGTAAAACTACATTTCACATAATAGTACTCTGACTTTTTTTTTTTTTTACATTTAAATGATTTGAATATGTAAAGCTTCTAAATAGTGGAATTCTTGTATAATGGATGGTGTTTTGTTTGTTTTGTTGGTGTATGCAAGTACTTAGGGTTACTTGTGTGTGCGTGCACGTGTGTGTGTGTGTGTGTGTGTGTGTGTGTGTGTGTGTGTGTGCGTGTGTGTATGTGTGTGTGTGTGTGTGTTTGGGTTGGGGGTAGGAGAACAGGCTGGTGTGAACAACATCATATCCCGCTGCTGTGATGAGGGTGATAGGACTAGCACTCTTGAGTGCATTAAATCCTTACTCCCATTACAATCTCCAACTTCTTACACTAAAACTTTCAACAGGACACCCATTCCACCAGCACAGTGTGACATTGCTGTAAATTTGATCGCCTAGGTCAGTGAACCCACTCTTGCTCAGGGTGAAATGTCAAAAATTGATTCCTATTGTGGGAGCAATGTGTATTGACAGAACCTGGGCCTTTTATGTTGTTGCTATATAACCTCCTGCCTTCTATATGGAACGGGATATAATCGTTACATTATAAAATTGCACAAGGTCTTATCTGTGCTTCGGATTAACAAAGAGGTCTCCTCTGTCTGTTTCTGTCTTTCTTTTTATCCTTTACCCTTTCTTTCTTTTGCTCTCTCTCGCTCTCTCTCTCTGTGAAATGTTTCCTGTTTTTAGGCTGAGATAAAGCACTGTATGTGCTTCTGCAGGTCCATAGATATATGACAGACTCTCTCTCTGGTCAAGGTTGGAGTTTTTCTCTGTTTAATGACTCTCTCTGCGAACCCAAGGTTAGAGAGAAACGTGCTCTACAGCTTGCAAGAGTACATTTTGATAGCTCCAGATTCAGGCTAAGAATTATGTGTCTTTAGGGACCGCTAGTGCAATCTATGTCGGTATATACATAAACAGTGCACCTTGATTTGCTCTGACCGTTGCATTGTGCTTTGTAGCCATGAGTAGAGCATGTATCTGCTTGTTAAGTATGCCACTGGCCCACTTATAACTTAAATGACTAGTTTAGTTAACCTCTCTGCTCAAGTCCAGCATATCGTTATGGCAACAACAGAGCACTGCATAATTTCACTGGCATTAACATCCGTCATCTTCCCACTTCGGCTATAAATACAACTGACAGCAGCAGACGACACACACACAGCACACACACATTTCAGTGGGAGAGAGTGAGTCGGGTTTCAGAGGTGAGGCACTCTGATAGTCCAGCAGATGAAATATTTGCTGACTTCCCTCACCTAAGGGACTGCTGTTCTGATGGAGGCACTTATATGTGGCCCCATTAGTCTCTGAGGATTTTCTCTAGCCCACTTTTCACCCGATCCGTGCCAATTAAGCAGCCGAATTATGTATAATAGTGGGAGTGACTCGCGTTTGCCAGAGCAGGAACGAATAGGGCTGCATGACAGAGGGAGACTGTTGAATAATTAGAGTGAATTTTCAGAGCCCTGGAAGCTCAATCATATTCTGCCATATGCTAACTATTTTTAACCTAATCTCTCTCTCTCTCTCTCTCTTTCCCTTCCTCTCTTCTCTGCATATCCTGCTCTGTTTTAAAAGCATCTTGAAGACACTGAGAATATTAAAGCACCAGAACTGAGCCTTTGCTGTGTACACAATAGTAAGGTTGCAGTCTCCTAATCTACACTCGACCTCAAAATAAAACATATTTACAAATGTAAAAATGCCCAATGGAATGAGCTAAGCGAAAAAAGGGACAATTTGTAATGGATGCAGCAGTTGAGATTATAGCTAACTGGCAAAAAGATGATGCAAGGCCAGCAAAAACAAATACAGTCCCCTCTGCAAGACTGGGACAGCAAGGCCAGTTTATTTGTTTCTGCCATGCACTGAAGACATTTGGGTTTAAGATCAAAATATGAACATGAGATCAGATTTTCTGCTTTTATTTCCTGTTATTTACATCAAGGTATGTTGAACTGCATAAAACATATCGCTTTGGTTACCTGGCCTTTTTGAGGGAGCAACAGTGTTGGAACAAATTTTAGTAAATTAAAGTAAATGACACTTAATATTTGGTAACATGTTCTCTGCTTGGAATAACTGCACAAAGTGTGTGCGCAGTGACTTCACAAAATTGGTGTGTTTTTCTTTGGCTATGGTTTTCCAGGCTTTTACCACTGTTTCTTAGTAGTAGTAGTAGTAGTAGTATTACTACTGTACTACTATTACTTAATAGTAATAGTATTTTGCTTCATTTTTTTTTTCATAAGATGAACTCACAAATTACATCATCATTAAACCTGAGGAGTGTTTACATTTTTGGCATGCTCTTATCCAGAGCCATTTCCCATTCTTGATTACAGGAACAGTCTCCCTGGATCAACATGGGACTAAGGGTTTTGCTCAGGAGGGGGAATTGGAACCTGCGGCCCATTGACAAGTATCTTACCACTAGACCACCACCTCCTGTATATATATCTGCATATAAGTAAACCGTTTTTACATTGGCTATCTAATGATGCCTCCTCTCATTCAAGGAGCAATGCATAGTTGAGCTCATTTACTCTACCTTACTTGGTGTTCCATGTTTGCAGAACTTACTATAGTTATGTTAGTTGTATAAATATACAAGCTCTTAATATTGTCATCAAGTCATATAGATTGATTACATCTGCATTTTATGAATAAGAATAACTAATTAACTCTAACTTTTTAAGAGTGCATGGGGAGAGGCATCATTCTTTAGCAGTATATGTTTTTTACTCAAATATGTTAAAGCAAACTGAACATTTTCAGAGGTGTTTGCCATATCAGGTGCCCACACCTACCCATACTGTACTGTGTACAGACACCATGCAAAACACCAAAACAACTCATTTGCTTAACTAAATCACAGCAGATTGAACCATCTGTTTGTAAAATAAATAAAGTTTGGTTAAAAAGAGAGAGAGAGAGAGAGAGAGAGAGAGAGAGAGAGAGAGAGAGAGAGAGAGAGAGCAAGAGAGAGTGAAAGAGTCCCAAGGCCCCAGCTCCTTCTGATCAGCCTTTCGTCAGTTCTCTCGATTCCCTCCACTATCTCAGGCTTTAATAATTCATGCTGTGCTGATGCCGAGTGTTTATTTTTAGTGATGAGAAGATTGATGAGCCGTTCATATCACTCTTAACCACCAGCTAATGAACTAATTAGCAGGTCTAAATGAAGCCGCACACTAGATAACACAGCAGTACCAGCAGCAGTAGTGATGTGTATCTGCAGCAATACTGTACACAGATCTCTCTACCAGGAGCCAGAGCACAAACACGCTCCTCTTTTTTTGGATCCTAGTCTTGCAATAAATTGCCTCAATAATGATGATTTACCAAGTTCTTACAGTATAATTTTAGCCTTAATCTAGGTAACACTTAAAGGGTTTATGTCATAGATTATTTTTTGCATAAAGTTGGATGTAAATTTTTATTACAACTGCAAAATGGGAATGTTGTCCTGAGCCAGTTACAACCATAAATGGAAATGAAGCTGCAAAAACAGCCCATTTCTAATGAGTTGTTTCTGTGATGTCACAAAAAAACAGCCCACTTCTTACATCAGTTTACTGCCCAATCATTCACTGCAGTTAACTGGCATTTCAGAACGCTGTTTTTAAAAGGGAGACAACAAACAGCAGCTAGTCAGAACAGAAGTGAGTTACTTCCATCAGTCTAAAATGCACAGTAATAACAGTAGTAACAGTGAGTTTTATATAGGGATAAGATTTTGTTGCATTGCTTACATAAAATTTACTTTTGACTATTTGGAGTGCTCAAACCGAGGTATTATAAAGGTATTATAAAAAATGGATGGCAAGGAAAAAATCTACTAGCAAATCTGTAATTGTTGGGCATGGTCTTTTAAAATTTCTGTAGACATTCTTGTCTTAAACATTACACATCTTAAAGGGTCACTGTGGGATTATAGTTTGTTCCTATTTGGAGTTACTCTGTGGATGAGAAGGGAGATGGAGAGAGTGTGACAGATTGATGACAGGATGAGTAAGAACAAGAACGTGAACTCCAGTGTCCCCTCCTGATCTGAACATGTGCACAACATTAAACAGAGCATTTATCAGATTACTGTCTCCAGCTCATTCCTTCTCAACCAGGCAGGAAAGAGGTCATCTCATCCTAAATAATCTGTATCTGGTAGTCTCCCATCAGACCTCTGGCTTTGGCTGACTTTGACCCACTGCTCTGCTGGGTTAAAGGTCGCATGTCCTTGTTTCAGAGAGCTGATTGTGTCATGTTCTAATTACTGGTTTACCATTGACATAACACCTTGCTCTTTCCTCTTCCTCTCATGAACAGCACTCACTTTGGTAGCCTTGCACACATCATTTTGCCTTCCCCCGTTCTCTGATTGCCTGTAGAGGTTGTAGTAACGAGATGTCATCCCACTGTGAATTCTAATTTAGTGCAGACCAGTCCTTGCTAAGTATCTGTACTGTCCTAAGGGGGCTTCAGCCCAGGAGAGAGGCCTTGCAGCAGCTATACCACAGCGCCTCTGCTGATTATGACTGAATTACTTTGCTTTCTCCTCACTCCGGCTGTTTTTAGCACTCTGACATCAACATTAGAAAACAGAATCCCACATGGCTACTGCAACCTAAAAGTTAATAATCCTTTTAATTAATGGTTAAGGCCAATATTGAGCACAAAGTATGAAGGATTACAGTCTAAATGAGCAGCATCAGTTAAGCTACACTTTAAGTGTTGATTTGAGAACCCTGGCACTGTGATGAGTCATAAAAACCAGAGAGCTGTTAGGGGAGCTTGCAGAAATATTAGTTTGTGCATTAACAGCGGTGTTGTGTGTGCATCAGGGCTAGGTGTGAAATGGGTGGTCCCTTTGGAGTGAGCCCCTCCAGCTGGTCTTGCTCTAACCTGGTGCTGTGCTCAGTACGATCACTCCATCAGCACTATCTGCATTCATCCAGCAGCCTTATCAATAAACACCCCCTCAACAATTACCCAGCTCTGAGGGGGAACAAAACCGTGAGCCAAGGAGTAAATGCCAGACGTACACTTTAATCACCAACACCGTTAATCAATGCAATGCCTTCATATCTTTTAATTAAAGTTTTATTAGAGGAAATGTGTTGGGATATTCGTCCGAAGCTGATTTTCCATTAATGGCAACTGGAGGGATTGGGGAATGGCAGTGGCAGATGCTGCTGGTCAGTCATGCTGGGTCTGCTTGCGTCTGTAATTGCATTTTCTCACCTACAGAGGGTGGTGAAGGAACCCCCGTTAAAAGCGAGTCTCTGCCTAACAATTATTGTCGAGCAAATTACCAGGTAGGCAATATATAAGCTGTCAGGAGAGGTTAGCAAGAAAAAGTGTAAGGAAATGGACCATTCAGCCATTCATCATGGCTGTGCTTGCAGGGTCCAAATTGAAAAAATGTCATTCTATCTGCTGGAATTAGAGGATGTTACAGCTTAGCTCATCACAGTGGGCTGAAAATGAGGGGGGAAAACAGTGTAATGAATACTCCTTTTCCTCTTCTCAGTACCAATCTGTCAAAGATCACATTACATCGAAATGTACATTTTTATAACGTGGTCCACTGCAGTTATAAGCGTGTGCAGTATATAGACCTTCACTGTGAAAAATGCAGTAGAGGTATCTTTCAGTGAAATCCCAGAATCACTAGAAAACAGTTTTGGACTCACATTAGAACTGTACCATCTGTTTGATTCTCTGCATGATGTGCACACACACAAATACACACTCACTCTCTGACATTTTCGGACAATCGCATGCACATCCAAGGACAGGCCGCAAAGAAATAAAACCATGCTCGCTCGTGAGCACGTGCATTATACACACATGGTGGTTTTACATTTAGCAGCATGATGTCCAAAGTGAGCAGGATGTCTCTTGATTACAATTTTTAGCTTTTCTGAGAATTAAATCTTGGTTGTTACAATGGCATTGGTCATACTGCACAAGAACGGACAATTATTGCTGAACTGTTTTTGAAGCATGAATCCACAAACATTGGTTGTTTGTTGACTATAAACATCTATAAAATTCATGAAATATATATATACCTGACCAAAAGAAAATGCTGGGCAAATATTTTGGCGCTATATTGTTATTGTTACAAATCACACTTTTTTAAATAAAGAATAATCATTTCTATTCTGAAAAGACTAATTGTTTTGTCTTAAAATTAGCAGGTGAAGAGAGACAAGACAGAATCTTGTATAATTGTTTCTGTTTAATGCGTTAATATTAATGATTAAAACTTAAAATAAAGCCATGCATAACTGGTTGGCTGGTAACCATTTCCAATAAAGTCTAAAATGATTAATTAACTGAAACTGAACACTGTTTAAGGCTATGGACCAAGAGGCTACAAGTTCGAATCCCACCTCCAGCACCAGCATCACTGGATTCCTGAGCAAAACCCGTAACCCCCAGGTTTCTTCTGGGAGACTGTCTCTGTAATCAGGGAATGGAAGCCGCTGTGGCTAAAGATAAATGCTAAATGCAGTAAACGTAAATGTAAGGCTATTCCTTCCTCCTACTGTATTAGGTGTCAGAAATATAGACCTTACATTCTGAAAACTCTTCACTCATTTAGGAGCAGGGACTTAACCCCTTTACTATCACTGCCTGTTCGGGATCTGGATGCTGCCTCAGCCGCAGAGTCCGTTTTATGATTGTTTTCTCTGGAATCACCCCATTTTATCGTTTAATGGTGGCTCGGAGGGCTAGTGCTGAAATGGCGCCCGGGGGAACAGAGCGCGAGCGGTTGAATCTGCCCACCTATTAAGCAGCCTCCATTCAATTAGAATGCATGGAAACCTGACGTACCATAACTCACAGCCCTCCACGCCTACATAAAGCATGTCTGAGGCACAGGCACGGCACTAAAAATGCTGAGCCAATCTGACGAGCACTTTTATTGGAAGCTAATTACATTCTTGATGGCTTTTTTGGTTTCCGGATACCCAAGCTGTATTAGTGTCTCAATATGACAGGAGAGCAGAGAAAGTGTAGCCCCTGGTCAGCATGGCAAATGTGGATGGATGCAGAGTGAGAAAGAGCGTGGAGGAGAGCAGCTACTATAGTCAGTCAGTCTCTCTCTCTCTCTCCCTCTCTCTCTCCTTCTCCCTCTCTGCTGCCATCAATTAGGCCGCGTCTCAGGCCAGCACTCCCATATTTCCATGTCTAATAAATTATGCTGCATATCAGAAATGGCGCAGATACCTATTTAAAAAACAGGATTGTGTCGAGGCGGGCCATAAATATGAAATATGAAAGGCAACAAATTGAGACAGTCAATAAAGTGTGAGATTTGTTATGGGGCTAAATGCTACGTGGGGAAAGGTGAGGCTTACTATCAGGAATTATGATGATAGAAATGGACTTTGATTGGTGTTTAATTTTTCGCTCTTGTACAGGCTTGGAAACAGCAGGCAGGTTCTATTTACTGTATGATTAATAACAAGCCTACTGCGCTTCGGTGAAATGAAGACATTACTTCTAATTTGACTTTTATTGTAAAAATCACCTTTTTCCTACATTGAGATTGGATTCATTTATTTCGTATTATTGCTTAAGCGCTCCCCCTGGTTTTAATTTAAAAAGCAAAAAATGAATCCTCACCTTTTCTCCCCCCATCTTTTATCAGCAGCAAACTGTGTGTCTGTGAAAGGCTTCTTGTTGTTCAGAATAATCTCTGAATCACCTCATTAATTTGCCACAGTCTCCTAGTTTATATCACTATTGCTGTGCTCTGCATTTTCTTTAAGCCTCTTTTTTTATCTGTGTAATATCCTTGCCTCCCTCTTTGTTCTGACCTCTTCATGATTTTTGACCTCCCACATTTTTAATTGTTCATTACATAAATCTGTCCCAAAAGCCTGAAAAAAAGACTTTTATTGGCCACTCAAATGAGCCCATGAAAGGCTTGCACGCTGACACTGACACAATCCAGACCAGGTCCATTTGCTTAGAATTAGTGTGACCATTCCTCAGTCCACATGAATGTGCTTTAAGTGACCTACAGAACAGGTAGTCGATCACAGACAGAAGGATTTTCTCTGCTGGTGGCCGATCCCGAGGCTTTTAGCAGGTGAGGCCTACCGCGGCGCCCAGCAAAGTGCTGTCAAGCCTTCTCACGCACAGGGGTCACAAGGGGTCACCATCGCTGCAGGTCCTGACACCATGACAGATTAAGGGGAAGGACCTCAGCTGAGGTGTGTGTGCAGAGAACCCATAGTCTGCATTCGTTCACCCTGTGTTAGCTCACACTTATACCCAGTACGGAGTGTGTGTATGTGTGTGTGTGTTTGTGTGACAGACTCATAAAGCTCAATGATGGATTCTGACTGAGGCATGCCAGATTGGCCCAGAGTGTGGGAGGAGTGGGGCCAGATCAAGCAGGTTTCCGTAGCAACTGCTGCCATAGCCCCCAATTTACACAGAGGTGCTCTGACAAGACAGGCCTGCACCTTTCCACTTAGCGCCTTGGGTTGATTGTGTGTGTGTGTGTGTGTGTGTGTGTGTGTGTGTGTGTGTGTGTGCTTGTGTGTGACTGTGTCTGTGTGTGGCCCTCTGTGCCTGAATGATGGTTTGACTTTTTTTTATTTGGTCTTTTCTCTTCACAAAATTCTCTCATTAAAATCTTCTTTTATTGTTAGAACCTCCTTTACCTGTTTATTATATATTTTTTGGTATGTCAGTTTAATAGATTTTCCCTTCTGTAGTTCTGTGTGTGTTTCATGTGTGTGCTGCCTCCCAGGCTCTGTGCCCTCAGGGTCAGCATTTATAGAAGGCCTGTGTTCCTCATAATTTGTTTATGAGCCTGTCAAACTCAACACTCACTTCATTTTCAGGATAATAGCACTCGGATGATGGGTAGCTAAATGACTTTTTTTTTACCGGTCTCAGGGTTAGGTTTTTCTGATTGGTTTCATTAGTGCTTTATAAGGCTTTCCCCCTCCACTGATTATTTTGAACCAAACTGTAAAAAAAATAGGCTCTATAGAGTCACTTTGCTGGATTCCTCTGAATTGTCGTGAATTAGTACTACAGGATTTTTGTCACCTTTGATTTTTTCAGTCTGCTCACGTGTTTACTCATAAAGTGTCAGTTCGGAGGGGCCAGCGTTTTTGCAGAGCCACCCGGAGCAGTCTGGCTGCGTTTGGCTTGGCTCATATCTGGGGAGAGAAAATTAATGCGTATTAATGGAGCCTATAAAGCCGACTAATTGAGCATTCCGGAACTCGCTGAGTTGGGCATCTGCTACTGACATTCTACAGCACTGGGCCTGCAGCTTTCTCTCTCTCTCTCTCTCTCTCTCTCTCTCTCTCTCTCTCTCTCTCTCTCACTGTGGCACATGGTCGGGCTGTTAAAAACAGGAGGGGCAGACGGGGTCATTACTGAGACAGCCATGTTAATGACACCTGATCTTTCAAATGAGCCCTCAGAGTCAACAGTGACTGATCTTCACTCTGTGAAGCCGCTCCGCTCTTAAAGTGGCTGAGAATACAGGTTCTGAAAGGATGAGAACGTACTCTGTGCCATATGTGTAATCATATCAGACGTGTTCTGTTTGAATACTCCTGCAATCTCTGAGAGGTTTCACAGTAATGCAGTGATGGACAGACACTCTGCATGCTATCATGTGCTATGCAGCTTTGCCAAACAATCCTATTACACATCCTGTCTGTCTTTCTCCCCATCTCCCCAGATGTCTCCTGAAAACACACGTCTGAGCATGTGCAAGGGAGGACTGTCTGTGTGTAGGCATGCGTTTTCACACACGTGAGGTGTCAGCCGTCTGCGAATGTTCATACGCCCCACAAGGAAGAACAGAAAGGTCACGCATCTTCCATTATGGAAGCACTTTTAATCAGCCTTTGCTGCCGCAGATTAAACAGCTAGAGGCGCTCAGAGTGTAAATCCAGCTGACCTTGGGGACAAGAGAGGAGCCACACATCTGTAAACCAATCATCGCTCGGCTACCCCTGTCATCCACGCTCTTGCACCCATAGACTAGTGCATCCAGGCTTGCATACATAGCTACTTACAAACAGACTGCCACAAAAGTGCCACTCTGAGCAGAAAGTCAAGAAAATGAAATGCTTTCCTGAGAATAAAGGCCTGGTCTGCTTTTCATGTGGCAACCCACAGCCCAACTGATTCCAATCACACCATACAGAAAAAAAGAAACATGAAAGCATTGAATTTTTATAGAAATTATGTCAGTTGCATACCAACTCCTGCTTGACAGGCAACATCTCTACGTTCTGGTTTAGATTCTCTTTTCACCCGCCCAATCTTGAAAATATTGAATTTATCACATCGATCGGCTTGATGATTCACTTGGTGATATTGCTATTATTATGCCTGAGTATTTCTAGTTTGCAGTTAAAGACACATTTTATAGCTCCTGAGGGGCTTCTTTATGTCGATATGTGAGAATAAGCTCCCTCTGCAGCCTCCACCCTCCACCCAGACTCTGAGGCATGAAGACTCATTTAGGAGAGGAGTGGAGTGTGTGATATAGAGAATCCACTTTACACAGGTAGACTTACATCACTTTGCATTACAGAAAATCATAAATACGTTAATGAGCAAACAAACAGTGGGAGGATTTGTAGCTGAGCTGCAGATTGTTGTATTCATTACTCATTGGGAATTATGCCAGTAGTGGCAGTAAATGAAGATGTAGAAGGCATTTTACAGCTCTTTTTTTTATCTCATGGTGAAATTTATGTGGAGTGCATCCAAGCGCAATATGTGAACATGACCTTTTGCCCATTGTTTTATTTTTTTGTCATAAACATACGTCAGGTGGGCCTTGTATCTCATGGCTGCACTGCCACTTTGGGGCAGTTTTTCAGATTTCCCACTTTCTCTGACTTACAAAGGCCAGATCACTAGAGGGCTGCAGTGACGTGAGAAAATGCCTAATAATCTGCCATTAATGGAACACAGTGGCAAAAGGACACTAAGTGTGCTAGCTTAAAAAAAGCCTTAACGTTAGCCTTTTGATTTTTGAATTTAGCCTTTCAATGACAAAAATAAAGTTACAGGTTTTTGCTGTGGAACAGTGTTAAATATTGACCTAATTTCATCATGAACAGATGGGTCAGCAGAATGACCCTTTTCTGTATATTTAAATGTTCATATACGTCCATCCTGCAGGTTATACTTTGCACAATGAAGCACTCAGGTGGTGTTTATATACCGCTGGCTCTCATAGATGCCTTGTAGAGAGTGGAGGGAGAAGTATAATTCTGCCCATCTAAGCATTTTCAGAATTTCTCCCCTCTTTCTCTCTCTCTCTCTCTCTCTCTCTCTCTCTCTCTCTCTCTCTCTCTCTCTCCCTTCCTCTCTCTATCAGAGAGCACAGATCAGTGCTCTTATAGATCGGCACACAAAATCAATGCCCTGAATGCTAATGACCTTTAAATCTCTGAATGCCCACAAACAAAGCAGGAGCATATCCATTTTGTCCAACAACTAGAGCACAGACCTGCCTGCTTTCTATCGAAGTTGTACTGAACCACACTAACGGAATGCAGCTGGTCAGTCCAGCTCCTAATCTCACCCTTTATGAGGGAAACAGTAAAAACAGCTGTCTGTTTTAAAAGGTATTTTTATATCAGTACTTTAAAATAGTGTAAAATAATATCTACATGATATCAGAAAATCCCTCCATAAGGATGTTAGTGACACTCTTATCTATTAATTAATGAGGCATACATGTGCATTGCTGTGTGTGTGTGTGTGTGTGTGTGTGTGTGTGTGTGTGTGTGTGTGCATTTCATGCTGCATATGGGGGGCATCAGTGTTGCTGTAGGTTTCTCCTGGCTGTGCTGTCAGGATGCAGAACGCCTGCTCAAAGCTTGTCAGCGGTGTCGGGCAGAGCCTGTAAAAACCTTTTTCCTCTTTCTCTAACAACTGCACAGCACATTCAGACACACACACACAATCCTCTTTCACTCTCTCACGCACACGTACACACAGCCCCGTAGGTGCCCACTCTTCTGACAGGATGAGGTGCTGGCACAAATTGTAATTCATAAAGGTTAAGGGGGTCAATGCCTTTTATTACCAGTCTGAGTGCATGCAGCTTGATAGGAGCCGCATGCAAATGCAATGTCTCAAGATGTTCACTCAGCAGAGGGGAGTGGGGTGGGATGTTTACAGTGAAGGTAGGCAGATACAAAGCAGGAAGAAGAAAGACTGGTTGCTCCTGATTTTCTAGAATCAGTCTGGTCTCCAGAAACTCTGTTAATGGAACCTGACTGACCCAGAGAAGGCAACTATCACTGATGGTACCATATATGTAACTATTTTTTTGTGCAATCTTATTTTTGTTTGTTTGTTTGTTTGTTTGTTTGAACAACAATGTTTTGTGTATGAAGGGGAAGATACACAGAAGTCCTCCTCTGTTCACTGGGGAGTCCATGACCCATGAGACTGGGCGGGAACATTAGACTCTTTGACCCCCCCTGGTGGTCAGGGAACACATTGATTATGGCACATCTTATTTTATATATNTACATAAACAGTGTTTTATACTCTGCTCACAAGTGAAAGTAACTATTTGTCTTTGTGAAACACAGCACAGCACACAGTGAACCGCGGCGAAATGTAACCTCGGCTTAATTATTACACACCGTGCAGCAGGGGGCGGCTATTTAAAGCACCCAGTGAGCAGTGAAGGGGAAGGTACCTTGCTCAAGGGTTTCCAACGTACCGGTCTGGGATTTAAACCCACGACCTTCTGATCCTGGGGTCTAGTTCCTGATCCTACAAGGCCACCGCTCCCCACAGGTTAACCTCCAACATGTATATACAACAGTGTGCAAAGGTTTTAGGCAGGTGTGGAAAAAATGCTGTAAACAAAGAATGCTTTCAGAAATATAAATAATGATTGTTTATTTTTATCAATTTACAAAATGCAAAGTGAGGGAACAAAAGAAAAATCTAAATCAAATCACTATTTGGTGTTACTACCTTTTGCCTTCAAACCAGCATGAATTCTTCTGGCCCCCACAGAGCCCTGATCTCAACATCATCCAGTGTGTCTGGATTACATGAAGAGACAGAAGGATGTGAGGAAGCCTACATCCACAGAAGATCTGTGGTTAGTTCTCCAAGATGTTTGGAACAACCTACCAGCCGAGCTCCTTCAAAAACTGTGTGCAAGTGTACCTAGAAGAACTGATGCTGTTTTGAAGGCAAAGGGTGGTCACACCAAATAGTCAGTCAGTCATTTTCTGGGCCACTTGTCCTAATTAGGGTCGCGGGGGGTGCTGGAGTCCATCCCAGCTCACACAGGGCGAAGGACGGGGACACACCCTGGACAGGTCGCCAGCCCATCACAGGGAGGAGCAAACCGACGGGGACGGCACCTTGCTCAAGGGTACCTCAGTGCAACCCACCGGTAAGGGGTTCGAACCCACAACCTTCTGATCCAGGGCCAACTCCCTAACCACTAGGACACCAAACATTGATTTGATTTAGATTTCTCTTTTGTTAATTCACTGCATTTTGTTGATTGATGGAAATAAATTATTAACACTTCCATTTCTGAAAGCATTCTTTGTTTACAGCATTTTTTCACACCTGCCTAAAACGTTTGCACAGTACTGTATATACTTTATATTACCCGGGATGCTAAATCTATCCAATATGTACTATGAAAAGGAGTACCCTGGATGCTTACATTAAAGTTTGTGGACCATCTGATTGTGTAGTGATGCAGTGATTTTTAATCTGTGAAGAATTCTGCAGTGTGCAGGGCTGCGCCATGTTCACCTGTACAGATGAACGCACCTGAGGAGGCAGCAGGGGGATTCTGCCACTGAAGGCAGCAGCAGAGCCCACTCCGGCTCACCGCACTCATTAGCTTTTTCTTCGCATGGCCCAAAGCTCTGGCAAGCCATTCATCACCCTCAGTAGTACAAATAGAAAGCAGTGCAGCTTCACTACTGAGACAAAAAGACTGAGCACTGGCACTGTGGGAGCACAGGGCTACAGTCTCCACAGAAGGAAGGGAAAAAGGAAAACCTTGAGTGTTTTGTTGTGGACCTGAGAAAGAGTTCTCGTGCGTAGGAGTGGGCAGATCTTTTAGAAGAAAGTTATTTTAAGGACCAAAAAGAACAGAATCTATCACACCACCTGTGCTACAAATTGCCGTCTGTTCAGCCCAGTTTATGAATAAAGTTTGAACACAAACGATCTTGTGGGGAGTCACATGCTCATCCGGGACCTTGTTCACGGAGAGTCCGCGCATGCGCACGGTGTCCACCCGCTTCGACCTCCGGCTCCGGTAAGTGACGGAGTAGCGAATATAAATCCCTTTTCATCCTTCATCTGCAACCGTTTCGCCTCACTTTTGACCGCGCTACGTTTGTCAGTGTTGTTATCTGCAATTTGGAACGGATCCACTTTTGAACATATGTGTGAAAATTCTCTGTTGACCTTAGTTTTGTCTTTTCAGATAGTCCTCCGGCAGTTGCTAGTTTTCGTCCGAATCGCTGAAACAGAGCAAACTTCATCATGTACGCTTGTGCGAAATTCGTCTCCACGCCCGCCCTGGTGAGTAATCTGGGTCTGAGTCGATTTAAGCACCAAATATGGTCCATGAGCGTTCATTCTTGAGGCCTTCTGCTGAACTTGAAGCGGGTGGCTAACATGCTAATGTCGCTGCTGGGAATTCATTCATTCATTCAGTCACTCATTCATTCGCTTGACAGCCGCTGCTTGATGTCATGTCTGTTAGATTATCCTGACAGTTTTATGTCGTTTGTGCTTTAAATGCTAGGTTGTAATGTTAATTTTGCACGTTGTTACTCTGAGGTCAAAATCTTGCTAACGGGTTAGCTGTCTTCTAGCTAACCCTCTCAGAGCCTGGCTTTGGCTTATCTGCCTGTCCTGCTGCAGGTTTATGTTCTCGCTGTCAGGTTCACCTTGTCTCAAGGTTTGAGGATTTCTGCAGCCACCATCCCACAAATGCGCTTTTGTGCGTCTTGGTGCTGTAGGTCCATGAGTACATCCTCGTGATTTTAGGCAAGATTGGCTGTTTTGAACTTTTTTTTTTCTTTTTCTTTTTCATTCACACTTTGATAAACTCAACACCAGACAAATGGGCACATTTTGTTTAAAAGCCGTGTTGTTGTTCACATGACACTGACTTTTTGATCTCAGCTTGCCTTTAATTTGCTCTCATGCCCTTTTTAAAGACTGTCTGAGCACCTGCCTGTTCCTGAGAGAGATTTAATATTGTTTCAGGTCCGCTCTGGATCACGGGCTTTGTACAGACCAGTGTCCGCTGCTGTGCTTTCTAGGCCAGAGGTCAAAACAGAGGTGAGTAGACTGTCAGAGCTGCTCTTTAAAGATCCTGTTTGCTGGAACAAATGACCCTCTTATTGTCACACTTAACTTAAAGTACTTTGCATGGTCACAAAATATTCCTCTAAAAACTCAGCCATGTTTTATTATTTGATCTAATTGTGAGTAAGTATTCTCAGCAGCTTGGTGGGGTTTTTTTTTTTTTTTTTGACTTGGTTAGTTGTAAAATTCTAAATATAGATTTAAATCACAGTAGTGGAACAGTATTTTGTATTGAATAATCTCTGTTTTAATCTCAAACAAGTACTGGTCGTTTTTATAGATCAGCAAAGTTGCAAATGTGACTTCTTGGTACTACATTCAGCTCCTCTTCTAAATTGTTGTAATGTATACATCAGTCAAGCATTTCTCATTTCACATCGGTCTTTGAGTTAATGCTGTAGTCTGAGAATGTACACCCTTCCATAGTGCTGCCAACTATAGTAGTACTTATAGTATATTAGTAAGTTGTTGTTTTTTTTTTTTTTTTTTTTTTTTTTTGTTTTTTTTTTGTCTCTAATATTTAGCCACAGAAAAATTCATGCTGGATTTGGGTCTGGTCTGAAAACGGTATCTTTGGTACTCAAGACAATTTAAATCTGAAGAAAAGGACTTTTACAGACATGGCTTATGTATTAGTAGAGGTTGGCTGTTAACACCTTGAATGATGATGTGTGTTGCACAGAAGTGGTTGTGGACTGTCTGGTTTTTGATGGGCCCTGCTAATTCTTGTCTGTCATGTTCCTCAAACTATTCCTACAACTTTTTACAGCTTGTTAGGGTACATTATCCTGCTGAAAGGGGCTGTTGCCAAAAAAAAAAGTTAAGAGGTTAAGGTTGGTGGTATATGTCAAAGTAAGATCCAGATCAATGCCTGGACCCAGTGGTACCCAGCAGGAAGTTTCTCAAGCCATCATAGACTTTGGTGGCTTGTCTTCTTTCTATAGTGCATCCTGGTACCATTTCTTGCCCAGGTAAGCAATGTTGCACCTGGCTGACTACATAACATTAAAGAAAACCTGACTCGTCAGTCCAGGTCTTTAATGAACATGGTCAATTTAGATGTGGTCCATTTCCCCATGCTCATGTGCCCATTGTAGGTACCCTCAAGAGTGGATGGTGCCAGCATGACCAGTCTGAATGCTCTGTAGCCCGGAAGTCTCAGGATCAACATATGGTGATTCACTGTGTTCTGACACTTTTTAAAACCATATCCATCAGTTTTTGCTGCAGCAACTATTCTGTGGGATTGGACCAGACAACCTTGCATTTTGCATTTAGCTTTTCTGGATTCAAAAGCACTGGTGATGCTCTGACCCAGTTGTCTGTCTATTACGTCAGGGTTTTTTTTTTTGTTTTGTTTTTTTTTTCCCCAATGCAAAAAAAATTGCAAAATGACACTATACACCTATAATTCATAGGTTAAAAACACATGCATTTCTTCTCTTTAGGCCACTGCTGCTCTCCTACCCCAGTCTCCCCTCAACCAAGTGTGTCTGCGAGGCTTCCAGACCAGCGCAGTGAGCCGGGACATTGACACCGCTGCCAAGTTCATTGGAGCTGGAGCTGCCACTGTTGGAGTGGCTGGATCTGGTGCTGGAATCGGGACTGTGTTCGGCAGTCTTATCATTGGATATGCTAGGTGAGAAACTGATTTTAACTCCTTTATGAATGTTTCAGCTAAAATAAATGGTAGGATGCAGCAATGCTTTGTACCAAAGTAATAATGATGGGGGGGCAGGGGGTTTATTACACACTAGGTTGAAATAATCTGTCTGTTCTGTCTGCTTTGTAGGAACCCATCTCTGAAGCAGCAGCTCTTTTCATATGCTATTCTGGGCTTTGCTCTGTCTGAAGCTATGGGTCTCTTCTGTTTGATGGTTGCTTTCCTCATCCTGTTCGCCATGTAAAAAAAATTAAATAAAATAAACAGTGGAAACATGCTGTGCTCGGTTGTGACTTCAGCATTGCTACCAAAAGTGTCTGCTCTTAATGTCCATGTTATTAAAAAAAAAAAAAAGAACATTTTGAAGTTGCTCTGTCAGAATGATAATGTATTATACACATGTAAGCAGTTACCAAAATTAAAACCTGTATTTGAACTATTTAAAATGACTGTAATTTTTGTACGGCACACAGGTCTTTGTGCTAAACAATGTCAGCAGTTCCAATGGTGCTCCCCAAAATGATAATGATCATTAATAGTGAAACCTAGAGCCTGGCAGCACTTACTGTACATCACAATCTGGGGACTATTAGAATCGGGTCCACACATTTTAAGGGTTTTGAAGTACTGATGTGTAGTGAAAAATGTATGTAGGTTGCAATGGGTTAAAGCCAACATACCCTTTTCCTTTTGTAAATTGCATTAAATAAATATAGATTTCTGTTTACTGGGATTAAATGTTGTCAGATTTTTTGTTCGTCGTTATAGATTCTAACTTCTGAGTACCTCTATTAGTTTTAACATGCCTAACTCACCAGTAGATCTGTGTGTTACACGTGTTAGAAGATGGGCAGTTGTGTCCTAGTGTTTAGGAACTAGGACCCGTGATCAGGTCAGGGGTTCGAGCCTGGACTGAAACGTTGTGCTGAACTAGCCTTAAGCAAGATCCTGTCTCCAGTGTGGCCCACTGCTCTGGTAGTGGACCAGCACAAGGAATCTGGTTTTGTAAAAGCATCTGCTAAATAAATGCACACTGCTTCAGCCAGACATTAATGATGGACGTGCCACTTCAGAAGAGTGACCATCCTGCTTCAGCTATTACAGCAGTGGTTCATGTGGAAGAGTACCAGTCTTAATTCAGTGTAATGATTAGCACCCTTCCATCAGACCTTCCTAATGATTCTCTTTCTCCTGAGAAAATGTCTGTCAACCCTCACATGTTCACACTAGTCTAACTCTTCCTGTGTACAGTAGCTATCTGTCCGTCTGTTTGTCTCCAGTCCGCCATTGTTGGGGGGGTGTTGCGTTGCGCGAACTCTCGCGAGATTAGCTGTGTGGTGGGCTCTGGCAGGGTTGTGCCCGCGGGTGAGTGACTCCCTCCTTTCACACTGCTAGTAAACAAAGACACCGCTCAGGCTGAAGGGTCGAGCAGTGAGAGCGGGACGTAAGTCATGCTCCATGTTTCACCGTGTGTTCATGACACGCCAGTGTTTGCTTTGCTGCTGAATATGGCGTCGGCTTTAAAGCCTGTCAGCACAGTAATTAGCCTAGCCTAGCCTAGTTCGGCTCAGCTGTGAAAGAATGGGCGGTTCAGCTAACGGCGGCTAGCATCAGCCTGAGACTGTAAACAAGGTGGCCTGCTTTGTTATCCTCAGCACCCGCAGCATCTCACACAGGACGGGCGACCTCGAAAATTAGCGCTTTCCTATTTCAGTAGCCTGTAATGTCAAATTCAGTTCAACAAAAAGACCCATTTAGGTCGTTGTTAAAGTGTTGACCTCGTTAAAACTGACAATAGAAGGTGCTGCTGTGTTGCTGGTCAGTAAAGAAGCAGCGGGCTGGTTTCAAACATCTAGTCACAGTCTGCCTTACTAACGTGGCTCTTGTAAATAGTGGGCAAATATTCAGGTTTACTCAAGTTGGCATCATGCTTGTTGTCATCGTAGTGGCTTCTGTAACGTGTGAGTTAAAGGCTAACCTGCTTATCCAAGCAGCTGTAGCTATCGGCGGTGAACACACACCACTAAATCCAGTTTAAAATCATCTTCAGACATCTACAGCTACCACTGCTACACACACGGCGTGTTCCAGTAATATTTTTCAGCTTATCAGCCTTCTTCTTTCGGCTGCTCCCGCTTAGGGGTCGCCACAGCGGATCAGCTGTCTCCCATTTCTTCTGGTCCTCTGCATCTTCCTCCTTCAAACCGACCATCTGCTTGTATTCTTTCACCACGTCCATAAACCTCCTCTTTGGTCTTCCTCTTTTCCTCTTTCCTGGCAGCTACAACTTCCTCCCGATGTAATCCTCGTCTCTCCTCTGGACATGTCCAAACCAACGCAGCCTTGCCTCTCTAGTTGTCTCCTACCTGAGCTGTCCCTCTAATATACTCATTTCTTATCCTGTCCATCCTCGTCACACCCAACAAAAATCTTAGCATAACTCTGACACCTCAAGCTCCGCCTCCTGTCTTTTCATCAGCGTCTCGTCTCCACCTTCTCGTATAACATAGCTGGTCTCACTACTGTGCTTCCCTTTCACTCTTGCTGGTACCCGTCTGTCATTTTAGTTTATTAGCCTGCCATTTGAAAAGCGACTCTCACCTGTTTTTGTTTATACTGGTATTAGTATTTGAAAACGTTTTAAAAGTTGATTTTTTCCATAGGAGGTGGCAAACAAGCTCTGAAATATGAGTGGTGATGATAAACCATTCCTCTGTACTGCTCCGGGCTGTGGCCAGGTAAATGTGCACATGTTACTGATTTTTACAAACATATGCCATTTATTATTAAATACGTTCTCTGTTGGGATCTTTAACTGTGGTGTTTTTTGATCATAATTTGAAAGATGCACTTGAGGTTATAATCTGTTTAGATCACAGCAGTTTATAGTTTTGCTTGACAAATAAGTTAAAGTTTTGCTTTGACAGCGATTTACAAATGAAGACCATTTGGCAGTCCATAAGCATAAACATGAGATGACCCTCAGGTTTGGTCCAGCACGCAATGACAGCGTCATCGTTGCTGGTGAGCATGTAAAATATTACAGCCCCTGGTTAAGGTTAACAGGGATTTCATTGCTTGATAATTTCATTGGTTGTTGTTGCAGACCAAACACCGACACCCACTCGCTTTCTGAAGAACTGTGAGGAGGTTGGGCTGTTCAATGAGCTGACTAGTCCATTCGAGCATGACTTCAAAAAGGCCACTGAGGACGATATTAAAAAGGTACATGCGTTTAAACTGTTAAATTTAATGAGAAACGTAATGTGTTTTTTTGTTTTTAACTTTACACCCTGATGACAAGGCGATGCTGTCATAGATTTGAACTGTTTTCATCTGTTCTAAGTAAACAGTGAAAATGTGATGGGATTTTCTTAACATTCACATAATTTGCGATGTACCAAAACATTTTGTGTTGTTTACATGTTAACTGTTAAATCCTTAAAACTACATTTGGCTGAGCAGTATTAAAACATGTTTAGCAGTTAAAGGTGTCTGGGTGTAATACCCTCCATACTTGTATGCTGGTACACCATGAAAGTTTTTTTTTTCTTTTCTTTTTTTTTTTTGAACAAGGCAGCTGAGAAAACCATATGTAAAGTTATTAATCTTGACAATAACAAATTTGTTTAGAAAAATTACAAAATTAACTTTGTGCTAGATTGTGGTAGCTTTACCATTTCCAAACTAGTCCTCAGTGAAAGCCCTGTGTTTATTTTCACTATCCAGTACATAGTCCAGCTAACCAATTATTCCAATAATATACTAATGTAATTCCCAGTAAAGTAGCAGTGTACCTGCTAAGAACTGTTTTTAGCTTTTTTAATTCTGACTTAGACTTTAAGGACCTGTCATTTAACTGTCATGTAGGCAGCGGTGGCCTAGTGGTTAGGGAGTTGCCCCGCATCGGAAGATTGGGGTTCGATTCCCTCACAAGTAGGTTGCCCTGAGGTACCCCTGAGCAAGGTACCGTCCCTGTCACTGCTCCCCGGGCGCTTTCAATAGCTGCCCACTGCTGCGCGGTGTTTGTGTGCATGGGTTAAAAGCAGAGGTCCAATTTCGTTGTGGTTCATGGTGTGCAGTGCTGTGACCTCGCAATGACAAGGGTTGTCACTTTCACTTTCACTTTCCCCGCTTTTTTCATGTATGCTTGAGTACCTTTTGAAAGTGTATAAAAGCATAATAAATCAATAATTTACTTTCTGTTTTCTGTCTGGTGCTTTTTAGCTAAAGGGTGCTTTTTAGAATCACTTGAAGAGAAGAAAATGGAACAAAATTGTTGAATCAAATACGTTATGTCTTTCTTTAGGCACAGAGTGTCACTATTTAGGAAGCATTGCCTTATTCACTTTATTCATTCTAGTTTAAATATCATCAGATACCATGATAATGTAGTTTATGGAAAATGTCATTATCCTGAATTTTGTCTATATCAGCTAGCCCTATAAAACAAATATTATGAAACCTTTTTGGAGCTATTATTTAGATGGGTGCATTCATGTACACTCATATGCACCTGCTTTGTTTTTGTTTCTGTTTTTTGGCATCAGTAACAGGATGAGAATTTTAGGGTTAAAGAAGGCTGCTTGGTTTTGGAACAAAATCTCATAAATGATTGAATGATTAGACCAGGGATCACCAACCTTTTTGAAACTGAGAGCTGCTTGACGGGTACTGAGCTACCTCGGCTAACAGTTAACTAAGCTTATCTAAACTCCATGTATAATAAACATGTTTTAAATGCTTTTTTTTTTAGATATTGTCATTTTCAAATCTATACAAATGCAAATGTGATTAAAAAGAATAGCAACAGGATAAAATACAATTTTAAACGCTGCTCACTGGTGAGTTGTGCTATTTTTAGAACAGGTCCGCAGGCGACTCATGTGGTCCTTGGGGGCACCATGTTGGTGACCTCTGGATTAGACAGTTACAGTGGGATAAACTGTGGATAAGAATGGAGTTGTTCTCTTACATTCACTGATGTAGCTGCAAGTAAAAGCATAATTTTAAATCTCATAAGCTCATTACTGGAAGTACATCATCAGTTATTCTGGGCAAAAAATTGAAGGAACAATTCATATAAATTCTGTTTTAAAATGTAAATCTGACATATTCAAGATTTCCAACAAAAAATAACTGCAGCCTATAAAGATCTCCCAACATTATTCACTCTTTTTAAGAGAACAAAATGTTTTTTATTAAGAATGTCCTGAATTATGTTTTTAAGTCATTATGAGTAATAGACTTAAGGCAGCATTCTGCATTTTAGCCTTATATTCATCTATTCTTTTCAATAGAATTTTGTGGGGACAAAAAGGTTTCTGCACCAGTGCAACCGGGTCTTTGAGTTTATAATTGGTTGACAAATATTAATTCATATCAGATTTTTTTGTGTGCTTTATTTGAGTGATTTATTTTATTTCAGCTACCCTTGGACTTGTCACCTCTTGCTACTCCTATTGTAAGAAACAAAACTGAGGACCATACATCTCTTGAACCACATCGAGAAAGTCCCCTTCCACATCCTGAATCTACAACCTGTGATGATAAGGTGAGCTACTGAAGTAGTAGATCAAATTGTTGAATGCAACTTGATAACACGTACACATTCGCAGCTGTTCAACAGTAGCCTTTGTCTTGTGTTTATTACTGTGCAAACGACATTTCATTTCTAAGGACTTAAATGGCATTTGTCCTAAATGGTTGATGCACCTTCGGTCTCGTATGATATTTTCAGGAGGTTTCTTTGCAGCCGACCTCACTGCCTACATCCACTATAGTCCGTCCTGCCTCCCTTCAAGTCCCCAATGTACTTCTGGCCAGTTCTGATGCTAGTGTTGTTATTCAACAAGCCCTTCCATCTCCAACATCTAGCTCTGTTATTACCCAAGTCCCTTCCTCTAATAGGCCAATAGTGTAAGTAGCTCCAAAATGTTACTTATTACTCAAGACTTAAATTTGTCACATCACATAGTTTGTATTTTCGCTCACTTATTTTTTTTCCTCTTCGTCTCATCAGTTGTTTTGGTTACTCGGTTGCTAATTTACTTTTTTTGTTTCTTTTGTTTCTTTTTTTTCTTTGCTTACATTTTTGTTTTCAGATGACTGTCTGCCTTAATTATGAGTTTCTTTGTCACAGATATCACTATTCTTTAAGAAAAAAAAAAAATTAAATTCACAAACTTTATTCTTATGTCCTGTGTGTCATGATTTTAATTGTTATACAAAAATACATTAAATTAAAAATAAATAAACAAATCAAAAATATTTTCATGTGATTACTATATGATTGCCTCTTCTCTCTTCCTCCAGTCCTGTGTCTGGCACTTTCCCAGTGCTCCTACAGCTGCCGAATGGACAGACAATGCCTGTTGCCATCCCAGCCACCATAGCCAGCTCCAGTGTGCACATCCCCACTGCCATACCTGTAAGTTTGCTGCTTTTTCAGTTTTCCTTTTATTTGACTAGTTTTGAGGAAGCAGCTGTGTTTTGCTCTTGTAGGCATCACTTGGGTTGCAAGTAGAAATAATGTTATTGTTAAAAGTCCTAAGAATAAAAAAAAAAAAAAAATCTTTTTTTTTTTTTTAAAACAGGTAACTATTGGCAGTGTTACTTTTATGTTTAACCTAAGGGTAGACAATATGACACACAAAAACTTTAGAATACTCGAGGATGTTTTTTTTTTTTATATACACAATATATTTTAATGGATAATTTGTTTCACACATTGCTAACAGGTGTATAAAATGCATGACTGCAAGAATGCCAAGGGAAAACAGTACAAGAGCTGTAAGCCTTCAGCCCCATGAAATGTATCATTTTGCATAATGCTCCATGTCAGCTAGAGTGGTGTAATGCTGTGGTTTTAGGAGCTTGGTTTGAAAGAAGTTCAGTGGCCTGCGCAGAGCCCTGAGCCTAGCTGAACCTCTTTGGAATTAATTAAAAGTTTAATTATCAGCCCTGCCTTCTTGTCCAGCATCTGGGCAAACCTCACAAATGACTGATTGGGCACAAATTCCAACAGGAACTTGTGTGTAAGCTTGTCGAAAGCCAACTCAGAAGATTAGAGGCTGTATTGGCCCCAGAGTGTTGCCAGCTCCATATTAATGCCTGTTGTTATGTAATAGATGTCCAACAGGCTGACAGAGTTTACATACTTTTGTCCATATAGTGTATTGTGTTTTTAAATAGTATGTGTAGATTTACATTTACTTCAGTCTAGCAAAGTGTATTGCAAAATTAATCAAAATAGGGACTTCACAACATTGTGAAACAGGCGTGGTCTATCAGAGCCTTATACTGCAACCAAATTGCTCACATATGTGACCACTTTTTCATAGTGCGACCAGTGGAGCCCTGTCTATGTTCAAAAGTCTTAGAGAGTACCTTAACTGCCCTTGCTTGGCTATTAAACATTTGAAAGTCATTTCCTTTCCATAAGAGTGGCACAGAGTTATGACATTGGGAGTGAGATCATCTCCTTCTGCATTAGTGTCGCTTTGGTGTGATTTGTCAGTGGCACATTTTAGACTGGCACAGAGGACAGGCCCATATTTATTATTCTGACACTGCCTTTCTGGCATGGAGAGAGGGAATGAGAGAACTAATGGTGCTTAGAAAAGGGCAGTTGTATGTCATGGCAGTAAAATGAGAACAGGAGGAAGTGAGAATAAGACACAGACAGAGCACAGTCCATCCATAATGTGCTCTTCTTTCACTTCAACCCTTCAACACCACTATGACATGTTTGTTGTCCCTGTATGTGCTGCAAGTAGATGGAGGGAAATTGTTACATGCATGTTCTCATTCATATGTCTATGGATTGGCTTGATGTGAAATTGTGGAATATAGGAGGGGGATGAGTGTCAAACAATCCTAGAATCTGAATGATGCTCAAGTTTCTATGCGTCTGTCTAGCGTCTAATAGTCTTTGTGTGTTTGTCTGTGTCTGTGTGTATGTGTGTACGTGTGTACAGTCACTATAGTCCATTGAGCAGCATATGTCCCAAAGGGTCTCTTTCTCTCACTTACACACTCTTTTTTGTTTGTTTCACACTCACTCTTTGTCTTAAGAGGTGGGCTTGGCTGCTATATCTTGTGTATGGTTTTACGTCCTCCAAATACCAGGCAGTCAGCCTAATGAGCCTGAGCTATGGGAATAGGCTGAGTGTATGCAGTTCCTTCCATGTATGTGCATCTGTATATACTCTGATGTGAGAGTTGAAAGGCTGGAATACAAGACACCCTGAGAGAGACTAATTTTGGCTATTTTTGTTCCCTCTGCATATGTGTGTTCTGCCCCAGCTCGTAAGACCAGTCACCGTAGTGCCTAATGTTCCTGGAATACCTGGCCCTTCATCTCCACAACCCATCCAATCGGAAGCAAAGATGGTAACTAAAATTTTGTGCTTATTTACATATTATCACTCTAGCAACAAACCCTCATTTATCTGAAATGGTCAATGTACAACAGAACATTACATTAATTAAATTATTTTTGGACATTTCCATTAGCTCATTTAACATCTAATAATAACAGACACAAATAACAGTTGACATAAGTAAATGCTGTTAAACAAAAGACAAAAATTGAGCAATTTTTTTTTTATTGCAGTCTGAATTTTATATGATTTATGAAGATTTGGTCTGTCCATTTATTTATATATATATATAATAATTTTATATATATATATATATATAGAGAGAGAGAGAGCTCTTAATTACTTAATCTATATTTTACTATTTTTTAATCTATTTTTAACTCTCTTTAAGTACTAGGTCCGTTGAAATACATGATACCAAAAGGGTTCCTCATAAGGATGCTGTAGAAACTACACTTTTGGTGCTTTAATTGAAAGATTCTTTTTTGATTTTAAGAATGCACTTTTTAAAATTTTATAGAACCTTTTTGTAATGTAATATACTACATGCTACACTTTTAAACCAAGAATAATTTGGAATCCTTTACGACAGCACACCTATCTAAAAATGTTTCTAGTTGAAGTGTAATTCATCTATATTAGCACTAGGGGGCAATCAGAAAGATATTTTGTTTCTATTGTAGACAAAGAAAGGCTCTGCATGGAATGGTGCATTTTGCCACTATGTCTATTTGTCTTTAAGTAAGAAGTGATGAAAGTGCAATTACAGTACATGTTTTCTCAGTTTATTAACTGTAATACCATTATCTGTAATACTGGCCTCAATATTGACTATCCATTTGTGGTGGTCCATTTCCCTCTTTTAAATGTGTAACAATCTGAAGTGTCTGGAATGCTGTGTTGTTTGTAGCAGAGTTAAGGTTATGAATCCAGGCTCATTTGTTTGTGATAAAGTGTTGATCGCTCTGCTGTAAATGTTCACAGCATGCTGCGCCTCTGGACATTAGCAGGGAAACTTGCTAGGAGATACTGATGGGGATGGGTGTAGGGATCGAGCGATGTGTGTTGGAGGGCATGTGTGTGTGTGTGTATTTGAGATGACAAACGTGCATACAGTGCTGTGCTCAGCGGGCTGTCATCGGGGGCAACCATAGGGGGGAGGGCAGTTGGCATACGCTCAAAGAAGCGCATTAAATCAGTCTCACCCTGTGTGGAACCTTTTGTTCAGCAGAATCCAACTTGACCCTGTACACACACACGTACACACACACACACACAGAGCACTGTTCTCTTATCGCCAAAACATTTGCCCAAACAGATATACAAGCTCAGCCCTACATGCACACAAGAGGGTGAACCAACAGCACTCATGTTCCCATTGCTTCACACACACACCAAATTCCCCCCACCCACATAGGACACACACACACACACACACACACACACACACTCACAGTGCTCTTCACCACATATCTTCAGAAAACACCTAATGAGCCCACATCAGGGAAACATCACTCTGCCCCTCCTCTTCTGTATCCAGCCCTCCATCCTTTTATCCCACTCTTTCTCTTGTCCTCCCCAGACACACAGACACGGCACTTTACAAGGACTGATGATGCTGCAAAGACCACAATAATGATAATTAACTTGCTGAATTTAGAAGATTATGCTGTTAATTAGTTGCAAAATAAAGATAAGTAATATAGTAGCAGATGGTTGAATAACACCCCAGAGATGGAGGGTTATTGCACTGATGAGGTTTCTGTGGCAGATATGAAATATGATCTGTTCTCTCTCTCTCTCTCTCTCTCTCTCTCTCTCTCTCTCTCTTGTTCTAGGAGAATAATGTTTTTCAGGCAGGGAGGGAGTTCTGGAAGGTTGTTATACTATAAACTAATTTGCTAGATAGATTGGTCTGGCAAAGGTAGCTGTTAAAAGAATGTTCTCCTCTTGTTTTTCCATGTAAATGAGTCTCTCTTCTCTCTCTTCGCCCTCAGTTGCCTTGTTCACCTGCTGTGGGTGCATTTGTTACCTGATTCCTTTGACTTTTTTTTTTTTTTTTTGGCCACCATTGTTGCTTACTTCTTGTCTTTTGCAGCATGATGTTTTAGATTTGTGAAATATATTGTATGTTGGCAGCAAATGGGCGTAAGAAGAGAAGTCCCACTGTGTCTTTTTGGTTTGTGGGACTCTGCGGCTGAATGTTGACATTATTGTTAGGCAGCTGTGGGGAATGTGTGACAGGCTCAGTGGGTGGCAGAGTTAGGAATGGGGTACATAGCGCGTAGGTCGCTATGCTGGGTGCGCTACGGCTTGCTCAGGAGAGAGAGATTTCCCTGACAGGAGAGAATCACAGCCATCTCTGGGGAATAGGAAATTAGCTACGACAGCTATTACTCCTCTGGAACAGAATGCAGGGAAGCATCTGTTTTTAGTGGTGATGAATATGTTGTTTTAATCCTTGCCTCCCACTTTCTCTAGAAGTTAATTATTGCAATCTCCTGTACCTGCCTCTCTCTAATGCAGTTTAGCCCCCTGTCTTATGAGAGGGGCAGTTAGAGCAGCATGTTTGTTAGAGTGAAAAAAAAAGTGAAAAAGGTAATATAGAATGGAAAGACAAGATTTTACCATAGAACACTGTGAACAGTGAACTAATTGCTGTGCATCTTGCTTCTTAATAAGAGAACCTTCTAAACGAATATTTCAACTAGAAGTGAACTACTGAAAATTCATGGTACTGCAGTTGTCATAGCAAATGCAGAGGAAGTTTTTGCAAACTTGATTCTGATTCTGATACCTGAGTAGAATTATTGTTCATAAGGATAAGAGACAAATTAGGATACCAGTTAATTGAAATGTCCGTTTGTGTGATGATCTGCTTGATTTATTTAGCACTGTTTAAAGCTGATTTAACTTGTAGTAGTGCTCAATTGTATACAAGATCAAAAGTGTGTGCATGACATGAGCCCATAGTGAAAGGATGGTATTGTATTATCACTTCTTATGACTTCAGTGTCTGTTTTTGTTATCTACCTGAAGAAACTGAAGGCAGCCCTCAGTCAGCAGCTCCCTCAGGTAACCAATGGAGATGCAGGGGACGTCCAGAGCAGAGCAGCCAGCCAGACTCCACCACCTGCTCCACCTTCATCGGAGGAGACTCATCCACAATCATTACAACAACCAGCTACATCGACCACAGAAACACCTGTGTGTGCTACGATTTTGTGTTTGCACTTTTTTACAGACACAGCTAGTTTTCTCACAAGTTTAGCCTTTATAAAACAGCAACTTTATTGTGGCACTTTATTATTAACGTTGTCAAGGTAATCCTGTCACATATGTGCTCTTTTACATTAAATTGATGTGCATCTTGTGCTTGACATTTGTCTTGTTAACATTTGCAGGCATCCCCAGCCCCTCCTGCTCAGCACACATCCAGTACAGGTGGGCGGCGGCGGCGTTCAACTAATGAAGACCCTGATGAGAAGAGACGGAAGTTTCTGGAGAGAAACAGAGCAGCAGCCTCACGCTGCAGGCAGAAGAGGAAAGTGTGGGTACAGAGTCTGGAAAAGAAAGCAGAAGATCTAAGCTCTATGAATGGGCAGCTACAGGTATAAACATTTCAAACACAAAGGATACTATTAACAGTGTTACATGTAGGGGATAGCAAAGCTGAGCAATAGTGTAAAAATGTGTAATAGTGAATAGTTCTATGAGAAATGTGTTTAAGAATCAAAATCAGATAAACTAAATATACATTTCAAAAACAAAAATTAGGAGGATTTCAAATTTTTTGATGCTTTGTTTACATTACCATTGTCTTTGTATAATACACACATTCTGTACGAACTTGTGTAGTAATCAGGCCAGCAGAGGCAGGGGAGAGTTTTTGGCAAGTTAAGATGTTAGTTTCACACACACTCTAAGGGCAGCTTCTTTCAGTAGGATAATACACACTACAAAAATGGTTTACTAAGAGTTTATAGAACATGACAAAGAGGTCAAGGTGTTTGCCATCTAAATGCGCCATATCTCGTTCAGACACTGTAGGATGTACTGGACAGACTAGTCCAATCCATGGAGGCCCAACTGGTAAAAGCTCTGACGGAGCAACTCCAGAAAAGTTTTACACTCAGGATTGCTGCAAATTTTCTGTATTCATCTTTACCTTTATCATGACATTAAACACAGAGGAAGACTTGGTGATTTCAAATCTCTTCCATTTGAGAATTAAGGAGGCTACTATACTTTTTGGCAGTTTCAGTGCAGAAATGTTCATGTATCATAAGCCAGATCTAAGTCTGGACACAGTCCTATCTTGCAGGCCTACTGGCAGTTTTGTCAACCTCATGACTCATTTACTCTGAAATATACCATCAACTCATAGACCTTAAATAGACAGGTGTGTGCCTATTCATTTCCAGCAAAATAAGCCGATAAAAGTAGGATGTGCCAGAAGCTATAACAAACTGCCTGAATGCTTTGGACATTAGTTTGTTTAAAATTTGTAATAAATTAGCATGACATTCTAAAATGTCATTATTGTGCATCGAAAAATGAATTAAAATATCTTACGTTATGATTAGTAGTCAAGTATGTGATCCCATCACTGCATTGCGCTGTACGTAATTAAAAATTATGTAGGACTCTTGTCAGTGTCAGTGTTTCTCTGACAAAGTGATGAAATTATTAATGGTGATTAAGAAGTGTTGTGTTATGACAGCTATGGTGTGTGTGTGCACATGTAGGTAGGTGTGTGTGTGTGAGTGAGAGCCTGCTGCATTGATACATCCCTGTCAATAAAGATATTTCCTCCAGATGTCATCGGCACACAAGCGTGTCGTCTCTTCTGTCTGCGCATTTAAGCACTGGCCCTGGAACTCTCCCAGGGAAACCCGTCTCTTTGAACCGCCATTTTGCGGCAGGCAATTAGGATCCGTCCCTGACAAGTTCGAAACAGTTCACGTAACTGTTGTCTCTGCTGATAGGGACAAGCTAGGCTATGAGGCGACGCGTTCCAGACAATTTAATGAGATGTGCCGCTGTTTATTTGCGTGCTGTCTGTGCTGTTTGTCCGTTAAGGGGTGGGGGCTCTGGGAGAGAAGGAGGGGGAGGACTGATTAATTTGTGATGGAGAGACAGGCGGGGGGTGCTGATGAGACTGTTGTAACACTGCTTAGGGTTAAATGAACGAAGGAATGAACATAGGCAGATGAAGGTGGGGGAGGGAGTGATCGAGACATGAATGGAAATGCGGGTGTTAGGACAGTGACTATTAACTGATGAAAGACAAAGAAATCTCCCCTAAAACTGAATGCAAAGTATCGGAATGTGTTTTTATATACAGTGCGTTAATCAGTGCCATCAGGGTGTTGTAATGGTTCCTCTGTCCCATTGGTTACGCTGGTCTGCGCACAAAACTCTAATGATCTGCGATTACTTCAACATCATCCTTAACAGGCTCTTTAACGAGGTGTCAGGGCCATTCAGCCCACACGCTCCACTGTTCCAGCCGGCAGAAAAGCAACTCGCACGATAGACAGGCTGCGTCTTAACGCTGGCTCTGTGACAACATACAACCTTATTTCTACTCAACAAATGGTCCATTGAGATTTTTAATCTTTACTTCTTTGGGTGATTTATAAAGTGCTGCCACATTCATACTAAAGGAAGTAATCATCTGAACAGCTCAAAGTTAAACGTAGACCAGGGAACAGGCCTGCTTTGATAAGTACTTTGATACAGCTCTGTTGTTGCTTCAGAAAAACTGCATGTTTCTCTGTGGAGTTGATTCACTTTACTTTGATAACCATCCACTTCCTGTCCGAAGCCTGAGCTCCTATATTTAGTCAGTAATTATCTGCCTGATGCCGAGCTGAGCTCCAGCCCACCCATATTGACAGTATAATTGTACTGTGTGAAGGGTTACAAGGATCCATCACAATTTTATGAGCAGCACCTGTAAGAGAAGAGGGATGGATGGATGGAAGTAGAAGGAAGGGAGAGGTGAAATGAGCTAGTGCAAGAGCCAGAGTGTTGGTCGTAATGGGACGTGGCAATCCGCATGGTGAGGAGATCCACAGCTCCACCAGCTGTGTTTAAATCTGTTACTCTACAGCCTTGCCGTGCCAGCACCATCAAGCCCTAACAGATGGAATCAAATAAATTGGCTGTTTTTTTAGATGAATAGATTAAAGCGCTGGCCATGTTTTAGAGGAGAGGAGAAGGCGCTTAAATCTGCCATGGAGTGTCCTGCCCCTCTCTTCTGCTAGCGTTCCTCTAAATCCCCTTAAAGTCACCTTCACTGTTAAACGGGCTCATCTTTAACATGCGCACAACAGCATCCTGCGGGAGCAGTAAGAGGAGAGTAAATCTTGGCAGAATGGGGTGTGGAGTTTTGCTGACATAGGGAATAACTCTCCTTCTCTCTTTCTTCCTTCTTTTTTCTCCTCTTTTTTAACAGGAATGTTACAAAATAGATTGCTAAGCTAACAGACCAGTTGCTACCTATCAGAAGGGTGTCCAGCAATGCTCAACATTTAATGGGGGGGGGGGCTTTAAACTGGCTTGGGCTTTGGACTAGTCTTAGCTGCTTTTGGACTGATTGTCATACAGACCTGTCTTCTTGTCTGTAGTTGTCTCTCGGGAGTTTTACACCTGATGCTGTACCTTTTTATCTGCTGTCTAGTGTAACACAGCCTAATAAACTATGCAATATTTTAACTTTTGTTTTAATTAAAAGTTAGGCATTGCGTTTTGTCTGTTTTCTTTAAAAGAACATTTAAATGCTCTATACTCTAAGATATGCTATAGGAGAAAAAATGCTTTCCTTAAGAACCTTTAAGCAAATAGTTCTTTAAAAATTTATTTTGTAAATGAGGTGAGTGGAATAACCTGCTATTAATGTAAAATTCCTATAGCAATTAAATCTTGGAACTCTTCAGAGAGGAGTGTACCCATCACATCTTCAACCTGCAGATGAATAATTTTTCAGTAATGTGCGTAGAAGTAAAGTCTACTTATAATGTATGTAAGATAAGCTGGAAAAAATATTTTTATGTGACCAGTTCTGTGAATATTTGATCTTCACCTAATGCTGATTGTTTTTTTATTTATTTTTTTTGCCATATTACCATTTGGTGTTGAACCTTTTGTTGCTGCCCTTGGCATCTATCGAAATCAAAATTGTGCTATCATGAAAACCCACCTTCTTACCAGGTTCTCGGAATGTGGAGAGTTACAGAGATGTACATAATCATCAAGGAAGATACTTGGTTGCAAAGTAAATGCACTGTTCTCTGTGGTTGCATGGGGTAGATCTTATGCGTGTAGATGTTCTCAAATGAAACTTGCTCATGTAGCTTTCTCTTGATCTCTTTCTCAGAATGAAGTGACTCTGTTGCGAAATGAGGTGGCCCAACTGAAACAGCTCTTACTGGCTCATAAGGACTGTCCAGTTACACTCATGCAGAAGAAATCTGGCTATCATTGTAAGTAATACTTCACTGACAAGCACAGCAGGCCAGACACAAGAACACTGTGGAGGGAAATAAAACATTTGCAGTATCTTTTTGTATATAATTAGTAATTAAAACGTTGGCAAGTATTGCAATATTACATTACTGCATATTCTATATTTCCACTCAAGTTTTGAAACTGATTCAAAGGTTTTTCAATTGATGTTCGAACTTTGCAATGAAAATTAAATTGCATTTTGCCTCAGGAACATGGTTGAGGTCACACTCACCACTCCAGCTCATCCCAAACGTAGTGCAACGGTTCCAAAGCAGATGTTTGCAGGCTTTATACCACTTAAGCTGTCCACTGAGCATTGAACACGATGACTTGTGCCTGTATGGCTGCTAAAGAGCCCCCCATCCTTTTTTTTTTTTTTTTAAAGCTTTTCTATAGAGATTACACAAGCTGTGTGTGCACAATTGAAAGCTTGTGTCAGCAGTGTATGCACCTTAAAGTAGCTGAATTTATTAATTGGTTGGGTGTTTGAATATTTTTGGACATTTAGTTTATCCTGTCTCCACTCTCATTGGTCATTTTATCTCATGCACTTCCCATATACATGCATTTTGGTGAAATAAAATTATTGATTTGTCACTATAAGATGTTTTATCTACAGGCAATGGGTGTATAAACGTTAGTTGAATACAGGTTCTTGTTGTTGGTCACATTTGTATATTGTTTCAGGGCACATCCATTAATCATTAGGTTCATATTGCTCAGTTTCATGTCTGCAGACATGTTAAAATAAGAAATTAAAAATGTGGAAATACAACAAGGAGCAAACAATGCCAAAATCACACAAACACATACTTTACTAATAATGTTTTTTATCTGATGCACAAACTATAGGTTGTGTGTTAAGTATTTTAGGTTTTAATTGGCAAATGTGTTTTTCTTTTTTTTTTCTTTTTTTTTTTTCTTCTCCAAACTGTTGTTTTCTTTTTTTATATTCTTTAAAGAGGCTCATAATTGTTCCAGTCTGGCATAGAAGGGCATATGTGATTCAGGCGCATCTTTGGCCGTTATGCTTTAATGACATCTTATGAAATGAGCAAATCTGTAGCTCGTCTGCCATATGCAGCCACTTCATATCAATTTGCTGTTGTCAGTGCAATGAAGGAGCAGTTCTGTGAGGCTGTGTTAGCAGAAGATTCTCAGGCTCCCTGCAAATACTTAAACTTAATGGCTGCTATTTCTAACCGCCATTGTGTAAGCATTTTCTGTAGAAGACTCAACTACAGTGTTTCTTCAACTCTTTCAAAATGACTTTTGGACCATTGATCCTTATTTTGGTTGGTGTGTAATTGTGTGTGTGTGTGTGTAAAAGAGTACTATTGAGCATCAGCTCTCAGGCACTAACTCAACAAGCAGAAATAGAGACTGATAGAGTGATACAGAGGCGTGTGTGAGGCTTCCTCTGCAACACGGTGCTGACTTGTATTGACAATGATTGCCTCAAAAATGAGTCTATTATAGCAGCTAGCCTGTCAGTGCTGCAGAGTCCTGCTGCAGACTTGCAACCTTGCAGCCGTGCTGTTCATTATGCGACGCCATTGTTAAAGCAGCACCACTGACATTTCTCATGCATATTATTGGAGTGATGGGTGCTGGGTAGTATTGGGTTGTCAGAGAGCAGACTCATTTGTGGGTGTCTAGTTGGTGTATTTGGGCAAATGGGGGACTGTGGTAATGGATGAGGCCATCCTTCACTTCTGTTTGTGGTGCCTCTGTTAGAGAGCGGCGTGAGGGGTCATATATTAGCAGCCTCCTGAAAGAAGACGGGGAGAAAAGCATCACTCTGTCTTTCAATTTAGTAAACAACTAGATGAGATTTTGCAACATTTATTGCCAGCATCTGAACAGGAGAAGGTCATTTTTCCTGTCAGGAAGTTCTCTACAATGTGGCAAGACTGCAGCTTATGTTCAGTTCATTTATATAAAGAATGTATAGGGTGTGTTCCATGTATATATTTGTATATATCATGTATATACACAGTCTCTGTAATAAGTTAACTGAATTATGTGCATGAGTACGTCCAACAAGTAGGCTGGGTCATCCCTTTGTGCATGGGCTGGGCACTGTTAGTAGCTTGGCCTCTGAGGTACGCCGATCCTCGCATCCCTGGCTGTCGGTACTTTTAATCATGCGCTCAAGGCATCGCAATGGCAGGTGGGGGAAAATTACCCAACCTGCCCTGCAAACACGGCAGGCCATGCCGCCGCTTGGCAGTGTGCGCAGCCCATCTGCTCACAGTGGTTTGAAGATCAGAAATGAACGAGAGAGAGAGAGAAAGGAGGGCGGCCTCAGGAGCGAGCAATGCTTCATAACATAATATATCTCGCCCTGTGCTCTCCTGCTTAATGCCATTAGGAGTAATTATAGTAGCATGAATGTGGAACAAAAAGACGGAGCTGAAATGCTAGTTTGATTTACGTAGAGTTTGACCTTATTTGCTTGTGTAATTATTTATGGCCTTCTGGCATACATATACACTAAATCAACTGATCAGAACTCCATCAATAGAGACTGTCTCAGCCTCGCAAAATGTCTCAGGCCTTTTAAACCTGCAGCCTTTTTTATGACATGCCTCCCAGGCTGGATCAAGAAGTGCACACACAAGATAACAAACCCCATGTTAATTACCAAGTGCCATTTCAGCGGACTCTTGCATCATTAGCTATATTAATTATCATAGTAGTCCGCATTTCTTTACGATTCACAAAGAGAGAAGGGTTTTTTTCCTATCCTCCCTCATCAGGAGCCAATTAATTCATTGCAATTGTGGAGCAGCTGGTGGCATTTGGACTGCGAGTCTCTGCCTCTCTCCAGTGTGAGCATCATTAAAATCAGGTGCTGTAATCATCTGTCGCTGCAGTAGTTGGCAAGGTAGCAAGAAACAAATGAGAACGCTGGGAGGGGTACGAGGGCCCAGCCACACGCCACTGCCTGTAATACACCCTTATGATGTTGGTTTAAAATGACATTGTAACTTTAATTAAAGGTTACAAAGCAAGTGCTGGGAATAATAAAATTCAAAGCATGGAACAAGCTCAGAAACTGGGTTTAGTAGCAATTATGCATCGAATGGCGTTGACTGCACTGGTTGAAGCTTGGTTGTTTATGCAATGTGTTCAGAGGGTCAGAGCAGCAGCATGTTGTTTCTATTTGTATTAAACCCTGACCAAGAATATTTTATATAGAGCACTTGCCTTCTTTGTAACTCTGAGCATACACAAACAGAAAACTAAAGCCTGTTTTGGTGAGTGTAATGTGAACGTCTGGATATGGCTTGCAGTCATTCCCAATGTTTTAGGTTGATTTTGTGTAATTATTTAAGCTGAGTGAGTAATTTTTAATATTATTTAGATTGATAAAAGAAATACCTTTCAGTTAGAAGGCAAGGACAGTTCATTTCTGCTATAGTTGAATGGAGCTAAACACCTTTTCAAACTACCACCCATGTGCATCTCAGTCAGCTGTGAAGAAGACACTGAGCACTAAATGTTTTATCTGAGTGCACAGGCTACTGTTTTGCCAATTCACTGTACAACCATATTGGAGACCCCATAGTCCTCCCTTTCCAAGGATGGCATGACTAACTGAGTCCATGGGGACCCGATGGACAGGCCAGCTGAGGCCCTACACTGAAGCACATCTGTATAATTCTGTAGTGTGCTGTCAAACAGAACTTGTTCTTCAGTGTGGAACACTAGTGATGTTCAGTTTCATTTATTAAGTAATCTCTATAAAAAGCACAAAAGTGTAAGCATGCTTCAGCTTGACTGCTCATACAGTTTTTGTGTCTTTTTCTCAAAATACCCAGTCAGCATTTGGCCATGTTATTATTTTGATTTTGGGTGATGTGGGTTGAGTTTATGTGTATGACCTAATGTTGAATACCAAAATGTTGTGCACTGTGTATGCGTAACACAATGTATTAAACCCTCAATAATTCAACTAGCTATGTAGTTGACTTTTTGTCAAACTATTTAAGTACAGGAACACATTTGCCAACATTAACAATAAAAATAACAGGATCATTGCAGAAAACCTTTTTTATTTTTATCTTTTTATTGTGTTGATCTGGGGGCAGAGGTGGCCTAGTGGTTAGGGTCTAGGCGCCAGACCAGTAGTTTTCTCTGAGGTACCCTTGAGCAAGGTATCGTCCCCATCACTACTCTCTGGGAGCTTTAAATAGCTGCCCCCTGCTGCATGTGTGTGTATGGGTGAAAAGCAGATTTTATTGTGTTTCTCTGTGTTCTGGGCCGTGTTTCTTAATGACACATGGTCAGTGAATGCAAAAGTGACTCTGTGCTGTCTCTGTGTTTCAGTGCTCGATAAAGAGGACAGCTGTGAGGAGATGTCTGTCCCAAGCAGCCCACACAGTGAAGCTATCCAGCACAGTTCAGTCAGCACATCCAATGGCGTGAGCTCCTCCACAGCAACTGTAGCTGCTCTCACCCCTGGCCTGGCCACTGGACCACCTGCAGATCAGAGCACAGAGGGGGAGGAGTCAAACGGAGGTGTGGCCCCAGGCACTCAGACCCAGCCCTCTGGAAGCTGATCAGGCTTCTGAGGGGTTACTTTTATCCCTGGCAGCCATGCATAAGTGAAGAGGGAAAAAAAGCTTCCCTCACTTTTCTTCGGTCTGGAGAATATTTATTTAGTTTGTTTCTTTTTATCTGACTCGATTTCTCATCAAATGCATTTTATCAAAAATGTTCATCAAGATGCAAGGGATGCACTTTACAGATTGTGAAAAATTGTTCTGATTATCTAAATTTCTCTTGCGCTATCTTTTGCGTCTATGTTTACTCTATTTATTCTAGTAGTGTTTTATGCAGACGTGCATCATCATGAGTTGTAATGTTAGGAAACGGAATAAGTGACCAAATCAGTGTGCTTTACGAGTCTTACATGCCAAAGTGTATCGTGGCTCATTGTAATGGAGAATCGATTTTCTCAAGCACTACTATAGGCATACAGACTGAATGGGCAGTCACTTTTATTTCTATGCCTTTTCCATTTGCACAGGAGGATAAATGGGGAGTACTTATTGGTAGTATTTGACTGTTGACATGACCAGTTCTGGCAGCTTTTTAGGAGTAGATTTGAACACTTGCATTGTTACAAATCTTCAGTGATTGGGCTTGCTTTGAACTGATCATAGACATTTTTATTTAGTAGTTCCTTCCACGAGCAGTGTGATATTTGAATGTTCTAGAAGTAATCTTCTGCCTGTAAAAATATTCTTAAGGAGAATCTTTGGCTTGAAACATGTGTCTTTTGAGAGTAATTATTTGATCAACATTCCATGAGTAGTTTGTTGCTAGGGCAGTAACTTTAGGAAAATAGTGCATCTTTCACCATACAGACATCTCTTTGATGTTGACTTAACTATGTGCCATTATTTTTTTTATTTATAAGTTGCAGCTAATGATTTGTAGCTGAGGAATTTGGAAGGTGGCTGCTGAAAGTAGACTTAATTCTTGGATCACTGAGGATTTGGTGTATATAATTTCTTTCAGTGAGGGGTGTGTTTCTTTCTCCTTTGACTGAGTTTGCCAGTTGCTGACAACATGACTAGTTTTTAAAACACTGTTTTAAGAAAATGCAAATATGTCCATTATTCATTCACCTGAGTTGACTTTCAAAAAACTACATTTTAGGAAGCATTGTAAATGCCATTATTGATGATAGCATTGTATGTGATATCTGCAGGAATATATGCATTGTTTTGTGTTTAGAATCTTAATTCTTTAGAAAAACAAAAACAGTGCTCAAAAAAAAGAAAAGAAATGAGGCTTTCCCTGCCCAACCGATAAGATAGTTAAAATTTTTCTTGAAAAAGAACCATAGCTAATACATTATAAGGCAGTTTTTGAAGTGTTAAAATTAAACACTGAGAAATGAGTCCAAAAATGAGGAAAAATTAGTAAGCTGTGTGTTTAAGTTTCATTATTTGCTGCAGTTAAGCTTCGTGGCAGTTACAGTGGAAGTAACTCCTAGCATCATCACTTTGGATCAATTTGCCTTCTCTCTTAAAATGTATTGGCTTACTACTGTGTAGTTTTATTGCTGCATTATTTTGCTTTTCTAAGTATCATCTATTTAAGGATCATTTTGTTAACAGGTAAATTTGTACGCTCATAATTTATGTGCTAACTTGCATGAATTATTGATTCTCTGAGAGAATTAGACCAATGTTTAAATCATGTCTCAGTTGGATTATTGCAGTTGAAGGTGTTCAACTTTGTTTTTCAGACAGGAGGCAGCGGGTTTACGTTTCTGGTGTTTGTTAAACTCTGGCCCCACTGCGGAAAAAGGATGTGATTATTATTGTGTTGGCAGTAAACTTGTAACTTGGTGAAAGTTATGTATAAAGTATCATAAATTAATAAGATGTTGTAATAAATCTTTTAATATCTCTTTAAAACTATTTCAGGGTTGTGAAGCTTTCTTCTGTGACCTTTGTTAGTAGATGTTTTTCATCACTTGTCCACCTCTCCAAAGTCTATATTTGGTATATCATTTGGTATAGTCTGCCATCTAGTGGTGAAATATAATAGAACTTCATTACTCCTTACAATTCCATACAGTCAAGTAGTATCAGTAGTTCACACTTAATTTTCTTTATTTACTTGTTACATTAACAACATAGGTTTTCTATGTTGAAACCAAGACGTTTGTACTTCTGCACGTCTTTAATGTGTAGATATTATCACAGTAACTATTACATTATGTATTCATGTAACATATCAAGAACACTAACAACCATGCAGTGAACATTTATAGTGAATAAAGTGATATTACAAAAGCTATATGGTATTAAATGTTATGCAGGCAACTTCTTCCTGATTATGTGTGATATTGCTCTGGGGTAACCAACATACTTGAGCATCTATTTGTTACCTCTGATGGCTTCAGTAAACAATGATCTGTACATCATTGGACATCTATACAAAATGTCCCATCAAAGAAAAAAAACAACCAAAAGACATTGTTATACCAGCTCTCTTAAAACTCATAAACTCAAACTACAGTTATCTTAATTCTAAGTAATTCTAGTACATGTAATTAAGTATTTCATTTTGTATTCTTGATTCTTGACAAACTCAGGTGACACCAAAGGTTAAATCATTAAAAGCGCAACGCTAATGCTGGGTTTGACTCCGTATATATGCAGTCAGTTCTGTAATAAATCACATTTTTGGTATAAAGTGTAAAAAGGAATGAAATTGTGGTTATTTAGCTCAATCTCTTAAGTATTGTTGCACCTTTTGGCTCTTATAGAAATGATCATTCAGATTCAATGAAACAATACTGTAGCATTTTCACATGTATATTTCAATGTAAAAATCCTCCATTATCTTCCATTCATACATTATCTTTTTTTAAACCTGGGGAGAGATATGAAGTGTCAGAGGTCAGGTTCTCTTTTCTGGATTATGTAGTCTGAAATGTAATGAGGCTTTACACACTGTATGAAGTGCTGGTGTGTATATGTAAATGCTACATGCTACTCCTAATATCAACATGCTGTATGTGATTGAAAAGTAATTACTATCCATTGCTGTTTGGGATGCAGTTTGTGACAAAGGTAGATCTGACAGCATTTTTTAACATTTGACCCGAGTAGTTTTAATGTGCTGTCTGGGGTATTGGGGGGAAATCATGTTATAATGTGCATACTGCACATTAGCTCTACGGGAGTATTTTGTATGAGCTACTTCAAACCTCATATCATTTACTCACTCACTCATTCACTCACTCATTTTCATTGCCGCTTGTTGTAAATAGGGTTGGGGGGTGCCGGAGCCTATCCCAGCACTCACAGGGCAAAAGGTGAGGAAACAGGCATTTATCACTGCAATAATAGGAATTTAATACTATCAGAAACAGTGAGCCACCTTTTGCCACTGACATAATGTGTTACAGTTTTTGCCAAATGTCTTTTACTGTCAGACAAAATGCTTTGTGATTAAGTCTGTGACTGACTGAATGATAAGATCATTACTTTGTAAATGAGTATCATGCATGCAGTTAAAAGGAAAATGTACATTTTCTTTGTAATTTCAAGATAGAAATCGAGAAACAATGCTAACCCAGAGTCACCCTTACTCTGATCTTTTACTGCGGATGGTGCTGTCTTTACCCAACTACCTATTTACCATCCAGAATGACCAATGACCAGGATGTAATGTTTTAATGTCTGGTAAATTAAATTTTAGGGTATGTTTTACAGATCCTGTATGTGCCTCTTCCTTTTCTTCCATCTTTTTTTTTTTTTTTTTTTTTTTTTAGGACTGTCTTAGACAGTGCATTTGCATTATTTGTATATTGTATTATTTCACTGAAAAACTGTCTGGGATAGCTTTTATTGTTAAATGTGTTGGATGTCTAGTTCCTACCACTGTGTGCTGTGAACAATAGCCACTTGATAAATTCCTCAAGGGGAACACATTTCCCATCAAGCCACTCTTGGTGACGATTACATGATGATTTACTTATGCAGACTTTTTAACACAGGAAAGTGTGCATGTAGATTATCGGGATCACTGTGAGGTCACTCTTCTGTTTACTACGCAGCCGGAAGCTCAATGGCATCGATGGCATCGTTTTGTTGATAAGTTCCTGTATGGGAGCTTGTGGTGTTCATTCCAGAAGTCCGATCTGACATGGGTATTCCAGCACACATGGCACAAGAGATGCTCTTATCTCTTGAATATAGTAGACTTAAGGCATCTGCCTGCAGCTTTTTCTTCAGAATACAACCCATACATGCAAAAAGGGCCAAAATAGCCAGTATGGCAAAAGCATTGAACCCACTGAAGTACAAGATGATGGTTTGAGGCTCAAGGGTGGACATCTCCTCAGGCTTTGTGATGACACCCAAGCAAAGATCGCGTGACGCCACTTGGCACACTTTCTCCTCCACCACACTCTCCACGCAGACGAGATATGGCGTGGATGGCCGCAGATCCCACAGGTTACACACCGTGCCATGTTTAATGTTGACAAAGCGACTGAAGCGAGCGTGAGTGTGGAAGTGGTCGTACATGACTCTGAAGTAGATGTTTTGGATGTCGTTTTTGGCCAAAGTCCACTTTATAAGGGCTGAGTTGGAAGTGACTGTCAGAACAGAGACGTTGAGAATGACCAGCTGGTTGTAAGAGCATGCAACATTGGCTGTGTCCTCCTCATCTGCCTTTTGTCTGGTGAAGTTGGAGGATCTAAGAGATCTAACAACTGGAGCAGGGACAGTTTTGTTTTGAAGGATTAACATTCCCTGGTATTTCTTTGGTTGTAGAGTGTTTTGTATTTCTCTATGCTTGATCTTAAGTTGTGGAGCCGTCCTGCCCACTCTGCAACGAGTATGGTATACGTCACCATCATGCCAGGTTTTTTTGGTCACCCGTGAGCTGCTGCCTGAGTGGAAAGGATTTGATTGAACACGAGCGTGTGCCAGGCTGCATGGGCCGCCTGTGCTGCGGATCAGTGCGCTGCTGATAGTGTGGAGGTACTGACCTTTGAAGCTTTCTGGATGAGAGCACTCCACAGTGACGAGGCCATTTCTGCCTGACTCCAACCAGCTCTTCAAGCTCAGTAATCTACAGTCACACTTCCACACATTTCCCGTCAAGTTCAACCACTGTAACTGAGTGCTAGAGCCCAACACCTGTGGATTTAGATAAAACAGCCTGTTGTTGCTTAGCCCCAGACTTCTGAGGTGGTATAAACCTTTAAAAGTGAAATCATCCAGTCTTGAAATATCATTGTCACTGAGGTCGATAACTCTGAGATTTGAGCAATGTTGGAATGTGAGTGTCTTTATCTCAGAAATATGATTTCCATTCAATTTTAGGACCTCTAGCTGGTTTAAGTCTCTGAATGCAGAAGAGTGTATCCGAGAGAGCCTGTTATGACTTATAGTTAATACCTTGAGTTTTCCCAGGTCCGTCAGATCTGATTGTTTAATTTCAGACAGGAAATTGTTATCAAGCATGAGTTCAGAGAGAGAGGAAAGGGGGGTAAACATCCTGTCAGGAAGACTTGATAACCTGTTACCTGACAGATTCACTGTCTGTAGTTTCTGCAGTCCTTGAAACATGTCCGATATTTCAATGGCATTGGTACCCGTGTCTTCTGAGAGTAGAATCTGCAGAGACTTTAACGCAATTGGTTTCTCTCTCATTTTCAAAGTGTTTCCACTGAGAATTCGTTTGCCATCCCGTTTGAGTCTGCTACGCACTTCTTGCACCACATCGTTTATCGTCTTTACCGTGGCCCGTTCAGAGGGGAGATGAACTAACTGGAGTTCTACAAGGTTCCTGAGATGATAGAATGACGCATAATTAAACAGCTTTGTAGAACCTGATTGAAAATCCCAAACGCTCAGATTTGTGTACAGCCAGAGACCAGATGGACGGATGCATTCAGCAAGGTTGCCAGCCAGCTTGAGGTGTCTTGATGAGCAAAGATGAAGTATGTGAGATAATCCTGAATTGACACAAAATAGCGCCCCATTCCTGCACTGACAGAGTGTGGGACACTTACCCACAAATGTGCCATAAAGGCCCATGAAAAAAAGTGAAAAAATGTAAATCCTCACCATTTTTCAGTCTGTTTTGCAGTTGCTTGCTGATCCCATTGGACAACTAAAACCTAAACCAGATTGTGGCAATCAGGAAAGGCTTGTGTATCAGGCATTTCCCTTCTGGAATGCTGTTTTCAAGATTTTATCCTTGATCCGTGCAAACAAACACTGGATTCACCATCCTGTACATGAGAGAACAAGGATGTTGTAAAGGTTTTTACAGTAAATTGTTTGGATTCATTTAGTGACACATAATCAAATCATTCAACATACATTTTCCCCTCACAAATCAAACAGCATAACGATTCCATTATACTGAACAGGATGCTATTGTACCTATTTAGTAATGTGTCCAAGAAACGACACTGTATGCATTACAAGGGAGGCTTTCACTAGCTTCCCCGGCTTCTCACACTGTATTGTTAAACGGGGAAATGAGTGTTCGACAACAAAGTGCTGTAGAGAGACGCACGTCTCCCCATTCTAAACGCTCAGTGGCCGTTGGGCTGCTATTGTCTCAGCTTCCTGTTAGTGTGGACACTCATTTAAGCTTCTGTCAGCACAGAACTGCCATCTGAAGAGAACAAAACAGGGAGTTTAACAGAGGGAAATAATACAGTGTTATTTAATAGATGTAAAAGGCAATATAAGGTAAATAGATTTAGAATTTTTTTTAATGTTGCGCTACCAAATCTAGCTGACCACTGGCTTTTCTGAAGCCATCTTAATGCAGTTTTTTAAGGAATTTAGTCATGTAATATTGTGTTATGTCATTTATGATAGAGGCTTAGTTAGTTTAACCATAGTTAGTTTGACTAATTTAAAATCTTATGACATAGGTCAAGAGTAGTTGTGTAAAAGTAGCAAGAATAGGGCTGGTCTTGGGCTGGAAGTGACAACCCAGTTTTAGTTTCCTGGGAGACAATTTTATTTTTCAGTACAGGATAAAACCGCTTTACCAAAAAGGTGGATTTTTTTCTGTCCCTTTTATTTAATCTTTACAATGGGGGCCAGTAACTGTAGAAAATATGCCTGTACATGACTGCATTGACAAACCAATTCTATGATACACTTCCAGGAAAATGACTTCATTTTATAATCCAGTTTACATTCTGCCTTTTGGATCAAGGGAGAACGGTCTAAGCTCATGAGCATCAACAAACACTATCACATGCATTTCCCCCTGTAATCCCATATCCCACAATTCACTCCATGTTTTCCATTGTGCAGTTTGTATGGATGCTGGAAGGAGAGTGTGTATAAAAGCTGAAAGGAGAGAGTGTATAGAAGCTGAATGGAGAATGTGTTTAGAGGCTGGAGGGAGAGTATGTATAGAAGCTGGAGAGTGTGTATAGATGCTGGAGGGAGAGTGTGTATAAAAGCTGGAGAGTGTGTACAGATGTTGGAGGGAGAGTGTATAGAAGCTGGAAAGTGTGTAAAGATGTTGGAGGGAGAGTGTGTATAGAAGCTGGAGAGTGTGTAAAGGTGTTGCAGGGAGAGTGTGTAAAAATGTTGGAGGGAGAGTGTGTATAGAAGCTGGAGAGTGTGTAAAGGTGTTGCAGGGAGAGTGTGTATAGAAGCTGGAGAGTGTGTAAAGATGTTGCAGGGAGCGTGTTTATAGAAGCTGGAGAGTGTAAAGATGTTGCAGGGAGCGTGTGTATAGAAGCTGGAGAGTGTGTACAGATGCTGGAGGGAGAGTGTGTATAGAGCTGGAGTGTGTAAGGTGTTGCAGGAGAGTGTGTATAGAGAAGCTGGAGAGTGTGTAAAGATGTTGCAGGGAGCGTGTGTACAGATGTTGGAGGGAGTGTGTATAGAAGCTGGAGAGTGTGTAAAGATGTTGCAGGGAGCGTGTGTATAGAAGCTGGAGAGTGTGTACAGATGCTGGAGGGAGAGTGTGTATAGAAGCTGGAGAGTGTGTAAAGGTGTTGCAGGGAGAGTGTGTATAGAAGCTGGAGAGTGTGTAAAAGATGTTGCAGGGCGTGTGTACAGATGTTGGGAGAATTAATGTATAGAAGCTGGAGAGTGTGTAAAGATGTTGCAGGGCGTGTGTACAGATGTTGGAGGGAGAGTGTGTATAGAAGCTGGAGAGTGTAAAGATGCTGGAGGGAGAGTGTGTATAGAAGCTGGAGAGTGTGTAAAGGTGTTGCAGGGAGAGTGTGTATAGAAGCTGGGTAATAGCAAGATGTTGGAGGGCGAGTGTGTACAGATGTTGGAGGGAGTGTGTATAGAAGCTGGAGAGTGTGTAAAGATGTTGCAGGGAGCGTGTGTACAGATGTTGGAGGGAGAGTGTGTATAGAAGCTGGAGAGTGTTAAAGATGTTGCAGGGAGCGTGTGTATAGAAGCTGGAGAGTGTGTACAGATGCTGGAGGGAGAGTGTGTATAGAAGCTGAAAGAAGAGTCTCGCACGTGCGCGTGCTCGCGCGCCGCGTAGACTCCACGCGCGGCATCGTCGCCGTCTCCATGGTAACGCGCCATGAAGAGGCTGCAGCCCCCGAGGAGAAGCGGAGCTCGCGGTCATGTGCTCTCACAAGATGGCGACTACGATACAGGGATACAGAGTGAGTCGGAGCTTTCAGGACTCCGCGGCGCTGGTAAACGACCTCTGGGAACGCACGCTGCTCCAGTGAGACAGTCCTGCTGCAGCGCGGCGCCTCACAGGGCGTTCAGGCGGCCCGCCGCCCTCAGTCCGTTAGCATTGCTGTTTTGGACGGGGCTGGGAGTGGGGCTCGGTGGGGTTCAAACTTTAGCCCTCAGCAGGCTGGCCAGCCACAAGATAGGCGGCCGAGGCGAACCGCAGCCTTGCTGTTGACCTAAGGGACGTTTTCGTTGTTGTTTCCCGCAGGCTGTTTGGTGAGCTCGACGTTTCTCTTCATGGACCGTCGGCGTGAATGAGCGGGGAAGAGCTGCAGTGCAGGAGCCTTTTCGTGCATCGGAATTACACCGCCAACTAACATGGCTATCCTTGTTTTCGGTGAGTTACCGCGTGCACACCGCTTCTCGTCCCGTTAACGTGCAGGCCGAAGCTCACAGGGCCGAGCTTGAGCGGGCTTCTGCTAAAGCAGAGCCTTCGGGGTGCCTTTTGGCTACGGTTCCCCCCGAATCAACAAAAGACTGGCCCCGGAGGAGGGAGCCACGCAGTGGGCAGCCAACAGGTTAGCAGCTGCTCTCAGCTAGTTGTGGCTTTTTTGAGATCACTGTGGCCTGAATGACATTCTCTAGTGAAGCCTACAAGATGGCAGTGAGCAGAGTGGGATCATTTCATTCTTGCCTTCGGGCACTTCCACCGCTTTTGAAGTGGGAGCAGAGAGAGAGTGGGGAACAATGTGGCCACTTCACACTCACTGTGAGCTCTTCCCATGCACGTCATGCACATCAGCTCCAGCACTTCAGCTGAGTGCCTGCAAGATTCAGTACAATGCACACTGGAGCTGCGACTCCAGTGCCTCACACACTTGTTGGCAAAATGACCAGTCATGGAGAGGAAGTCTTCTTCCCTGGAGCTCTTATCTCTGGATGGGGGAGCAGCCATTTTCTATCAATATTTAATGCTGAATCATAGGAGGAGCACAATTGACGGAGGGGCAGGGAAACAGCCAGGGATGGAAGATAAACCCTAGTCTGGCAAAGACCAGTGTCTTCATTTTCCACTGTTTTTTATTTCTGGGCAAGGAGATGCTGCAGGGTTTTAGCATAAGATCTTTGGAAGTGGTGGCTCAGATGTTGCACAATAAAATGGATTTGTGGTGGAGCTGGTGTCTGGAAAAGGAAAATTTGATTTTTGACAGCTGATTTGATGTTATGAGTGTAAGTTGATGATAAAAAAACAAAAACAAACATAACATTATGATGCTTTATGAATCACAGAAAAGGGCTCTGAATGAAAAATGTAGCAATTTTGAGGTGCTGTAAATAAAAATCAGGAAACTGTCACCGTTTCTGACTCTCAGGAACTTCCTTTCCTGTCTGAAAGGGAGTGAATAGAAAGTGAGGGAGACGCAAGCCTGTAATGTTGGTAAGATCTTTGAGGGATTTGAGAGGGCTTGTAGAGTTTTGTCCAAAACCTCTGCCCTCCAGGGGCCCATTGTTCAGAGAGTGCTTACACTCAGAGATGTCCGCCGGGTTTCCTGCCTCCGGTCCTTCATTAAGGTCTCAAAGAGCCATTGCCTCTCGCCCTTTTCACCCATTCATGAATTAATTTTATTCTAGTTCTAGTCGGAGCCACTAATTCTACACACCAAAGTATATATTGTCAAAAAACATTTTTTTGCTATTAGCTTCATGTGTTTTGTATGATGCAGTGATATAAACCTAACTATATAATTCAGGATTTAATTCAACACATTATCGTTTTTAAAGTGCTTCTAAATGGGAGAAGGTTTTCTGTTTTGTTTTTTTTTTTTTAACACCAGGACATTTGAATCCGGGTCTGGATCCGAGTCGTCCATGCGCACAATCTTGTTTTGGTTTTTACATTTAAAATGTGGAAAATGATGGGTATTCTTTCTAAAATGCAGGGGCTTTCTGCTATTCAGTGTTTACATTTACATTTACGAGATTTAGCAGACGCTCTTATCCAGAGCGACTTCCATGTCCTAATTACAGGGACAGTCCCCCTGGAGACACTCAGGGTTAAGGGTCTTGCTCAGGGACCCAGTGATGGTAGTGCTAGAGGTGGGATTCGAACCTGGGACCTTTAGCACGCTCTTATCCAGACGCTCTTATCCAGAGCGACTTCCGTGTCCTAATTACAGGGACATGGACCACCTACCACTAGACCACCGCCACCCCACACTAGACCACCGCCACCCCACACTAGACCACCGCCACCCCACGTGGGTGGTGTTGCATCTCAAACGTTATTCTATTAGGATGCATGTCTTCACATTTGCCATGATTATGCCTAGAGGTGTAATGATTTCAAATAATTCTTATTCAGTGAAATGATACTTGGTCAATACTATTTTAGTAGAAAAAATAAGATGCTATAATTATGCTTCACATAGGGTAATATTCATGTTTACACAGCACCTTATTTAAAATAAATAAATAAAATCTAGAAATTTCACCTGTTTTTCTTCTTTTGGTTTTAGACTTTGTTGCTTTTGTGTCACGCTCCACACTTTACTAAACTTGCTAAATTTGCACATATTCAAGTCATCGTTGTTTTCAATAATATATTGGCCCTCCCATTCATTTCTCAGGACTTGTACTAGATTTTATCTCGCTTGTGTCTCATCAGTCTTATTAAGACTTGAATACGCGTACCTCCTGAATTCCTGTGTACGTGAGAAGGGCTTAATGACTGCTTCTCGTCATTCTTCCTTTACTCTTTAGTGATGCTGGGTAATCGTGAATGTCTGCTGACTCATAGACACGGTCTCCTCAAAGCATGTTTAGCTGCCAGGTGTTGTTTGAATGGGCAGTTTTGTAAAAGTACAGTGGTGGCCTCATTTGTTTCATGGGTGAGTTTCACACTGCTCATGAGGAGATTTGGCAAACTTTCCTCCTCCTCCAAAAATTTTGAAGGATGCGGTCACTGAGAATTGGAATTGGTAGTAAAATAATAAGTTAAAGTGACTATTCTGGTCATTGTGAGAACACACAGCACAGCACACAATGAACCACAACGAAATTGGACTTCTGCATTTAACCCATGCACACAAACACACACCGTGCACCCGGGGAGCAGTGACAGGAATGGTACCTTGCTCAAGGGTACCTCAGGGAACCTATTGGTGAGGGGTTTGAACCCACAATCTTCCGATTCGGTGGCCAACCACCCAACCAATAGGCAACCGCTGCCCTATAACTTCTGAACATCTGATAATCAGATTTCTCTGTTCTTTCTACCACATTACAATAATTGTGTTCCAGTGACACATTAGTGGAGACACTGACAACCAATACTCTTGAAAGTGTTCAGTCTTGTAATCTTAAATGAGATTTTATGTACTTGTGAAAATATCTTTTTTTTTTTTTTTTTTTTGACAACAGAGATTAAATTTAGGAATGTATAAAGCCAGATCTATTTCTTTACTTCATTGTCAGGAGACATAAACAGACATTGTCCATAATCTGCAGCAGTCACAGGGTAACAAAGCAGTCCACATATCAACAGTGTTAACTCTTTTAAAATGAAAAATTGACACTTAAATTGTGATTTACTGTAGCAGTGCGTCAAAATTAGCCATCTTTTATTTAAGAAAGTGTATGTACATGAGCGTATGGGGCTAGTTTCACTTTTGGTTTTACTGTGGAATATTAAAGTAAATTACTGACAGATGCAACCCCATTGTAAAAATATTTGTAAAACTGACATCAGTTTTGATTAAAGATTTATGTACACTTCATGCCGTGCCAGATAAGGAACAGATTTTTCGGTTGTATTAAATTGTACTAATTTTCTGTGAATACACAAATTGCAGGTTGGAGTCCCATTAAAAACTTAAATGGGTCAAAAAATAAAAATTGAGGCATCTCTAATTAAATTGCAAGGTAATGGCATTTAAGGAGTCAAAGAGTATGTTAAATGATGAAATATACGTCGCCGGCAGCAGTGCTGTGGTCTTCAGTATCATCGGCTGAGCACTTTAGGAAAGCAGAGCTGATTTTTAATCAGACTGAAAGAATGTATATGAAGTGACTTTGTCATTGTGAAACGGAGCACAGCACACAGTGAGACACAGCAGAATGCTTTCTCTGCATTTCACCCATACATGCAGCAGGGGGCAGCTATTTAAAGCGCTCGGGGAGCAGTGATGGGGACGGTCAAGGGTACTTCAGGGCAACCTCCTGTCTGGGATTTGAACCCACAACCTTCTAATCCTGAGGCCTTGTCCCTAACCACTAGACCTCCAAGGTGGCCGTGGGATTTGTACCTGGAACCTCTTGGCCCATAAGGGAGTATCCTACCTCTAGACCACCACCATCCTACATATAGTCTCTGTGTTTTTCCAACCAGTCAGAATGAAAAATCAGTTTAAAATGAGACATTAATACATGCCCTGCTTGAATGGGTGCATTATGGGGTTAAAGTTTTATTTTTTTGTCAGTTTGTTGTATGTCAACCCAGAATCTTTCTAAAAACTCATGACCCTACTCCTTTTAATAATGCTGTTTTATTTATTTATTTGTTTGTTTGTTTGTTTTATTTATAGCAATTTTATAACAGAAACGAGATTCTCAAGGCTTAAAAATTCTAAATTTAAATCTATGCAATCTAACACAATGTCACCATTAGCTGCGTAGCTAACAAATAACCATCCATTACTTGGTGCTACACTGTTGTACTGGAAGGATGTTTCAGGGAATCTAGCAGCTGTCAAATATCTTCAGCTACATTTTCAGCAAAATTCTTGAAAATGTAGCTGAAGATATTTAAAGCCGCAGCTGTTTTCCCTTTAATTTTGCTCTGTGAATGAGGGAAATATTTGTGGAGTCATTGTTTGTGATCTGAAGTAGATAAATCTAAACATGATACTGATTTCAGGCTTGTGCTTTGACTTTTGTTGTTTAGTCTTCTTTTGCTGTTCAGAGATCAGCCTGTATTTTACATTTGCAGCATGAGATTGTGTGCAATAAGCTCCACAAGAGGGCGCACTTTTACTAAAACAGTTCCAGGAAATGTGACAAAGTTCATGCAAGGTAACCAGTGAACTACTGCAAATGGAGTTGGGTTGCCTATCTAGCATGTACGGCCTTATTAACGTGTTGATTTAAATGCACTTTCACCTTCCTATATCAGCTTATGAATGAACCTTTGTCTGAATTAACCAGATTTGTTTTTTCCTTTATAGATAATGATGAATACAGACCACCAGTATGGAAATCTTATTGTGAGTAAAATTTTCGTTTTGATTTTTTTTTTTTTTTTCCGTGGTACTAATTTGGCTTTAGGGCTAGATGGCAATACATTGACACCAGATCGCCAGATGGCCAATTGTTATTTAAATTTATTGGCTTAAGAAAAATATAGTGAACAGATGTTGTCACATTGTCATTTTTATTCAGAACATAAATATTTTATCAATAGATGGCCAGTTAGTTGTCATATAGTCATCTAGTCAGACGGGAATATGATGGCATATTAAAGCACATCTTATTTTTCCTGATCAAAGTAGCTTAAAGATGTTTCACTCTGCATTATAATGTTATAATATTAGACCAAAGCATTGTTGCTATTAATCTATTCTATCTTGCACAAACAACCAAGCAACCATGTTTTTGCTGAAACATTATTGGTCACCTTTCTTCCTTAAACAAGTGTAACTCATTTCTCCTGCCGGCTACTCGTCTTTCAGCGATGCACCCCCTGTTGACACGTTCTGAAATTCGGAAAACACCAGGCTGTTATTTTCTTATACTGCCATAAAGTATAAGAAAACTCAAATGTGTTTATTGTTCAGTCTGGTCCTAATGCTGTTTCCCACTGTAGTGGTTTGTGCTAACTGTGGTTTTAATGTTCATGCAGCACATCATCTCAACATTCTGTTTTTGTAATAGTGTATCAACTCCAGCAGGAGGCGCCACACCCACGACGGGTCACTTGTACTTGTGAGGTGAGCTCATAAACCTTTGTCTGTTGAAGCAGCTGCAGTCTATATTATGATTCACAATAGGCTTATTCCACATATCTCAAAATATATTTATTATGAAAGTCAACATGTATTCAATATCTGTCCTGAGCTTATATTCAAATTCTGTGAATGCACTGCAGCACTTGTTCGGTCAGATGTCTGGAGGCTGAATTTAACGTGGAAATATTTCTTTTTAATATCCATTTTTTTACATTTACATTTACGGCATTTAGCAGACGCTCTCATTATCAATTTTAATTCAACAGTGCGGTTATTATTTTCAAATAGGCCTTTGGTTACTGATGGGATAAAATTCTTAATGTGGAGAGTCTTAACTCCTTTTTTTTTTCCTCCCCTGAGTTTACCTGCAATATTAACTGTGTTGGCAAGAACAACAGTAAAAGATCTTAGACAGTCCGCTCTTGCGCCTAACCAGCAGAACCAGATTAGCCAGCCAGATAGAAGCCTTAATTAAAGAAAACGTAAGGGAATGCTTTTGCATTATTCATCTATTTTATCATTGTGGAGTCTGTCTGGCAGAAATCTGAAGATTCGCCCCAGTTGACCGCGCGTTTACAGACAAGCCAGATATTCTCCCCTGGGGAAAAGTGACACTTCTCTCAGCCAGGAGCTTTCCTTTTGAGACTATGATTGCAGTAGTGAATAGTCACATACGTGACTTGCATGTGAATATTATTTTTTTTTTTTGTATAAACAACATGCCATAGTTTAGTAGTAGTTATTTTGTTATATTGAGTTATTTTAAGGTTTCGAATGAATCTCGTGCATCCAAGAACGACTGCAACCAAAACAAAGAGGAAAAGCATCTGAGGAGAGGTTGAGCTGACCAAATGATTCTGTCCTGCTGTTAGTATAATTCTCTTGCTGTTACACTCACACACACACACACAATCACAGAGCTCCCACGACCATCTCAGCAGTCTGGATGCACATTTAATTAGTGAAGTATTAACAAGCAAAGATATTTATATGAACCATGATTTAAAGTGTGTGTTGGATAATGTTTTCTTCCTCCAGAGATCATTAAGATTCCCTTTTTCATGCTGGAGGTGATTTTTCATGTTTATTTTTCATGCTGGAGGCTTGTGGATAAAGGCCTTTTACTGAAAAGCACGTTTTCCCCTGGGCAGAGGGGTTGTATGGATGTGGCAGGAGATTTAACCCTGTATAATCCTCACAAACTAGGCCAAAAAGCCTGATTTACATCTCATTCAGATTATGCTAATATGTCACCAGTGTTCCCAAGCAAACCTTCAACATAAGCATTCACGCTCCCTGCTTTCGGTGCAAGTCCTACACATTCCCTCTCTTGTACATCTATCAAATGGGTTAGAATGTAAATACCGTTAGCAGTTTCCGTCACCCAATGTATGGACTGTTTAGAAAATACAACTTTACAACAAGCAGTATATTTGCAGTGTATTTTACAGTAATTGGGTGCAGTTACAGATGCATTTATTGCCATTGTGCCTGGTGATGGAGCCCTCCTCTTTATGCGCTCTCTGATCCTGCATATATTTAACAGTATTAGCCTAAGCAGTTTGTTACTGGCCAGGATTCATATGTTTTATTTATTTTCTTTACAGCTTCTCTATAGATGCTGAAGTGCTGCCATCTGTTTGACACCCTAGAGTAGCCTTAGAGAAATTTCTATGACACAATGGACCATTTTTCTATCAGAACACTGATGCTAATCTTAGAATGCCATGTGATTCAGAAAACAGAGAAACACATTGGTAATTGAATGAAATATAACAGAAATGAAGGAATCTCTGAGCCAAACACTTTGTTTGCTGTTATGTAAAAGCATTACATTAAGCATAGGAAATCTTTTCTGCGCCTGTAGCTCACCAGCAAGTGCTATATTAGTGTACCCAACCCTCAGTGCAAGTGCAGAGGGGTCACAGAGACTAGATTTCACTGGCCTTCTATATTACAGCAAAGTTATGTCAGTTATGTACTTATTTGTCAAATATTAAAAATGCAAACCCACATAATGGCTCCCACCCGAACCCATGTGCCAGAAGGCTAGTAATTTCCCCACATCCAACATTATGAGCAATAGTCGTTGTTTTGCCTCTCAGGTCTCTTGTTTGTCCAAATCCTTAAGTACTTAAGTTGGCCTCATTATGAGGTCTAATGAGTGCAGATGCTGCCTGGAGCTCTCCCCTATAATCACAGTGTAAAACTGCAGGTAAGGGTGTGCGCTTTGTGCTTTGTTTGTCCTGTGGCTTCCTAATTGGATTTATTCTTTGAGTTGATAGTTGTGGGTTTAATTTGTTCTTTTGTCTTTCCTGTGTGTGAGCACATGTAAATACCAAGTTTAAGCAATTTCAGCTGTTAAGAATCAGTCTAGATACTTTCACTGGTATTGGAAAGTTCATATCAAGATATTAAATTGATGGGCTTTTTATTTATATATTGTTTGCTTGTTTGTGTGTGTGTATCTTTTTCCATTGCTTGCACACACTGCACAGCTTGATTAAATCAGTGCACTAACCATGTACAAGCTGATGAATTGGAATATATATGGAGTACGCAGATAATAAGACACATCTAATGAGCCAGTTATAAGCAATGTCCAGTTTCTCAGGGAGAACTGCAATATCTACTGTTGACTATAATAAAGATTCAGTTTGAATAGATAAGGTTCTACTCAAAGATGTATTCTCAAAGTGCTGCCTGCAAGTGCTTAAAGCACCTTTCAGAAATCCTTCTATTTAACACCAAAAAGGGTTTACTTTCACAGAACCTTGTCGCTACTGCTAGAATTGTAAAATATACCAAAGTATAGGCAGCAGCTGAGATTTGAGGTTTTGAAGCTGTTGGGTGGATTCCAATTCAATTATGTCTGACTTTGAGGCAGCTCAGGCCACCAGAGAGAGGCTGGACTGTAATCGTAGGCAGTAGGCTTTGGTTCTCTCCATCCCTGTGATGATGATGTCCGAGGCAATTGTTCATAAATAATCAGAGCTAAGGGCTGTGACTGGACTGTGAGTTGTTCTTATGCTCCAGTAACCATTGGGGTTAGTTCCAGGCCGCTGTTCCACCTGCTCCTCACACTCATACACACAGCAAACCTGAAAGTTCTAACTGATTAATATCGTGTGAGGAAGAGTATCAGACTATCATGGTTTTTCTAAGGCTGCCTTCTTGAGCTAAGCAGTAGGAATGGGTATGTGTGCGAGAGAGTATAAATGAGGCACTAAGAGAAAGAGGCAGAACTCGGCAGTCCCCTTGAGCCATCACAGCATGACCCATTTTAGTGACTCCTTTAGGCTCGAGCTCTGTTCCTCTTTGTATAGAAAAGATTTTCTTTACCAACACACTTTTCCCCAGTTTTTCTATTCTGCACAGTTGAAATATTGTCAGCAGAGGGACATTTGGTCTATGCGTAGTATTACTATTAGTATAGTTGTATATTAGTAAAAGTAACTCAGTATACTTTTTGTATTATTGTTTTTGTATTTGTTTTTACTGTATTTTCAGGTCATTTTCTATAATCAATTATTCCTTTTTTTTTTTTTTTAAGATTGTTCTGTATTTATATTATTGGATCAGATTAGACTGGCGTGGATTAACTTTACCCAGTTTCTGTTGCTCAAAAATCCAGCTAATTCTTTTGGTTTATCTTTTTTCTTATTTTTTTTGGTAAGTATTTTGCCTCTATGGCAAATGATCTACATTTCATTTTCATCACCATCACAGGAGAGGAATCCTCAAAGATGACCCATTAAAAACATAAGCACTTGAGTACATAGCTGTATAGATCTTTCCAGTAATCTGGTAGCTGTAGTTGGTGTTGTGATCTGTTAAAGAGTAGCACAAAGCAAAAACATACACACTTGTACGCTTGCCTGATGGGTCCTTCAGTTTCATTACATGTACACAAAATTACCTGTCACTACGTAGCATGGATACCGATTGCCTTCTTGTAGGTCCAGACCATCTTCTGTGTGCAATTCACCCTCAACCCCCCCTCCCCCAGAACACACAAACATGCGCGCGCGCACACACACACACACACACACACTCTTTCTATTTTCACCCTAATAAACAGAATGAATTGTGCAATCCCAGACTCATTTATTCAGAGTCCCGTTACCTCATTATTGTGGTCAACTGCTTTTCATATTACCCTGTGGTTTACATTCAGATAATATGAATAGGTGGAGCTGTTCAGGATAAAGAGACGTCATCTGTATATTTTCTATTATGGGTGAAATCAGAATTGCACTATTTCTGTCTAATGTATATGCCTGGTTGAGGTTTTTTCTTTTTTGAGAGGGTGGGCACATGGTAATGTTCAGCCTTAATTCCCCAGAGAAAAGCAACCTTGTAAAATAATCCACCCCTACCTCAAAAACAAACACACATGCACGCACGCACGCATACGCACACCTACACACAAATATACATTCATAGTGTTTTCCTGTACTCCTGTACAACTCATTTATTTTTGTTCCACCATCCCTATTCCCTCCACAGTATAGCAAGACAAAGTAGAGTAAGTGCATGTATTGATGGGGGAGGGAAGGCTGAGGATTGTGTTGTGAATACAGAGAAGGCAGAACTCGGTGCATCTGCAAATGAGCCAGTATCATTTTAATCTGCACTTGTTCCCTATTCATGTGTTTTTTGATGATCGCCGCATCACAGTCGGCTCAAGGTTAAATGGCCGGGTTTGCTGTTTGGGGTTTCATTATGCTAATGTGGTCAACTCCCATTCACACTGGATCCCTCCTCTCTAGATGCTTATTGTATATGATAAAAAAAATATAATGAGTCGTATTAAAAGCTGCCTCCCTGTTCTCGACTGGCTGTTGCTTACACTGGGGCACAGACACTGGCTACTACTTCTAAAGACTCTTCTTCTTTAAGCTTGACATTTTTATGATTTTAAAAATTATATTTTTGCAGTCATTATTTTTGCAGCTTGCCTATGAGATTTATGTAATTCAAATATTTTTAAATGTAATTTATTATAAATTTATTGGTTGCAAAATTTTGATACTTAATATTAAGGAAGTCCTGTCCAATAAATATATAACACATATACAAATATTCTTCTTAAATGCAGAAACATATGTGCTTTTTGTTGTTGTTGCACCAGGGTCAATGTATCTGTACAATGGCAGGCATATAATGCAGTGTGTGAGATGTTGGAGATGTGTGTGTGTGAATGAGTGAGTGTTAAAAACTAGGTTTTAATAGGAATAGGATAGTGAAAAGATATCTTATAGGGGGATTAATCTAAATTTAGGAAACTGTGATCGAGCTCTCATGCTTTGATTCATTGCAGTAAATCAAGTTTAACAGGACTATTTATGCTGCATTTGTTTAAAAAAAAAAATCAGTTTGCCAATGTCTCTCAGATAAGAATATTGCAATTTATAAGAGTATCAATAAATATTATCATATTGTCCAGCCCTACAAAGTCCATTGCATAAATAGATCCGCTAATATAGATGTGCTGGAGTGCTTTTCATCAGGTAACTCTGTTTTCCATCTGAAAACTATGATGTCAGATGCAGTTTATCTTGTCTAGTAAGGTAACCTTAGCTAAGTGAAACTGGCCCTTAGCATGTTTATAAGACTTTAGTAGCTGAATTAAATATAGTCCAAGCAAGATGGTGAGTTTGGGCACCACATGTTCTCCTGAGTTTTGTTTTGGCTTGGTTTTTAAGTTATGGTTTGAGGTGAAGGCTTTATTTATATTTTATAAATGATACATTATAGATTTTAACATCAAAATTGCCTATGCTGCTTGTATCTCATGTTTTGTTTCATTTTGATGTTGGCTTTTTCGTCTTCTAGGTTGAAAACAGGCCTAAATACTATGGACGAGAGTAAGTTGCAGTACTTTTTTGAAAATCATTTTTTGTAAGCTATTATTAGTAAATTTTATTAAATATATGTGATATTATGTCTTCTTTAGGTACCATGGAATGATTTCCAGAGAAGAGGCAGATCAGCTGCTGAGTGTGGCAGAAGGAAGTTACCTCATTAGAGAAAGCCAGAGACAGCCTGGGACCTACACCTTAGCCTTACGGTCTGTGATCTTTAATATTAAGACATACTACTTTGTGCCCATTCATAGTCTTTGACTTCTTATGACTGCCATTCCTACATGACCGCTCTCATTTCAGCCTCAAGCTTTTCCCTTATCTTCTTGAAACATGTTTAAGATGAACATGAAGACTCGAAGACCATTTTAAGCCTTTTAGCTATTGTCCTAAGAGAAACCGTGTCTGTAGGCCCAGCCATCTAAATCCGCCCTTGGGTTATCTAAGTTTAGGTGATGTAATGCCTCATGTGGATGGCTTTATCTGAATCTTTAACACCTTCCAGACTGCCCCCAGGATTTAAGCTATATTAGTCACTGTAGAAGCGTTCAAGTCAAGGTGTACACAGAGCCTGAACGGTGTTACTCCATCATCCAAACAAGCATTTCTAACCTATTTGTTTGTTTGATTGTTGTTTTAAAATATCAAAACTTATGTTTGTCTCAACTGTGGGGTGCCAGAGACTTTTGAAGGCTTTTGGTTGTTCAGACCGACACATTTACATTTTGTCAGACCCCTTCCTGAAGTAGTTTGAGTGATCGTGTTTGTTTAATGGTTTTACCTGCCTCTCGTTTGGTTTTACACTAGCATTTAATGTTGCTTCAAATGTAATGCTAGAACTCATGACAAAGTGGCCAAATTTGAGTCTCTCCGTCCTATTTCATTTTTAATTTTTTGATTAAGATGATTGAAGATAATACTGTGAGAGAATCACTTAAGTGAATTTAAGCATGTCTATAAATCTAGAGGATTATCCTCTTTAATTTAGCCTCAGGTTTCAGCTTTGTGTTTGAACTGACTTATTTTAAAGCAGCTAGTCACAGATGCTGTCAGTGTAGTAAAAGAACTGCTAGTGATCTGTTCACTTTGATCAGGATTACTTAAATGGTTACTGGGGTTAAGCTTTAGCTTAAATGATGGTGCAAGAACTTACTAATAAGAAACTGCGTGTATTTTTGTGGAGGGAAGGTGCTGTGTAATATGCTTGTGTTTTTGTAACACCTGTATAAAACACTGTGATTGCATTTCTCCAAGTGTGAATCGTCTAACCAAAATCATTGACGTATCACTCGGATTCAAATACACAAACTGAACTGTCTACATTTAAGACAGTTTAACAGCGTATAAAGTATTAACTGATTACTAGTGTGTATTAGATTAATTATAGTATACATTTTATCTGTGAAGCTCTGTGTGTGCTCTTGACTTTGAATCTGTGTGTGCTCTTGACTTTCCATCTATACCAGTGGCTTGATAGAGCATGTTTTATCTTCTGTCTTAATTTAGTATAACCCTGAAAATCACTGGTCTCAGTTGTTAAGAAAAAGCACAGTTACCAGTATGTATAGGCCCAATTAGAAGGGTGCTTTTGCATAATTTGAAAAAGTCAGCTCTTTTTACATTGGGGTAAAATAGCCATGACAAAAAAGCTCGAAACATCTTTATAAGTCAGAATTAAAAATTTACAATGTCTAGAGTAAAAGTAGTTTTCAATTACATACTCTGAAAGTTAATAACTTTTTTCCCTTCATCTGTAAAGTTACTTTTTTGGTGATCTGAGGTTCAGGAAAGACAGACAGCATGTGGGTCACAGACTTCTTCTAATGAACTTCATCATTTCGGCTATGGTCTTTCAAACCATTAATTGCTTTACCAGGAAGATCATATAGGTGTTGCGTCTGTCTGTGCGTGTTAATGTTTCGTGTTAATTTGTGCAAATTTCCCATCATTTTTTTGCTCTCTCACTCTTGTACTCTTATTGTTTCTTTTCTCTAGCACTCATGTCCTCCTTTCTTTCTGTCTGTTCCCCCATCAGCTTTGGCAATCAAACCAGAAACTTCCGTCTGTATTACGATGGGAAGCACTTTGTGGGAGAGAAACGGTTCGAGTCTATTCATGATTTGGTAACGGACGGTTTGATTACACTGTACATTGAGACCAAGGCAGCAGAATACATTGCCAAGATGACCATCAACCCCATCTACGAGCATGTAGGCTACACTACTCTGAACCGCGAGCCAGCGCTGAAGAAGCCCGCACCCGTGAGCAGAGACATGTCTGATGGAAGAGAGCCACAGGGAGAAGACAGTGTCTTGGAGGAGAGGGTGAGTCTGACCTTTGTTTCTTTGAAGCTGTGCGGGCCTGATAGAAAGAATGTCTGTGATGTATCTTGATGACAAGGCATACTGAAATATCTAGTACAGTAGCATGAAGTCTTTAAGGTACTGTGGACATTTGCCTGTTCTTAAATTTACTTGATAACATGTTGTTTTTTTTTATATATACAAAAGAAGAAAGGCTTTGGATCTAATGAGATAGAAAGTTATGATTTGTATGAAACAAATGTCAAAAATAATGTTCCACAGTGAAGTGTTTCCAAAGTTTCAAGAAAAATAAAATACAGATTACCCGTGGTAATGCATGCATATTCAAAAACCGTATATTTTTGAGAATATATTTACATTTTAGTCATCATAATGTTTAAAAATGGAAGCGTTACTAGTCGTTAGTGTTAGAATCAGTGGTGATTTTGGATTGTATCTGTGCGTGCTCCTGCTTAGACTGCAGGATGACTCACACAGGAACAGACTGAACTATCAGTGGTATTAATAAGTTTAGCTTTTATCAAGTTCCATCATCCCCCATAGTGCTCAGCGTAGGTAACAAGCTCCATTAATCTGTTGATGTACAGTAATTGAGTTATTGTCCAAATATATCATTACATGATACATGATACTGACTGGACTTGTGCACCATACCTTTCCTCTAAATCAAATTCTAAGAGTCCTAGGGGGATAAAAAGGGAGGGGTAGCTCTAACTTCTTTTTTTCTTTCATTATATTTTTGCTATTTCTTTGCAACATCTTAAGTGCATGAAACCTTTTTCTGCTTCATGCACCAGAAGCACAACACACAGAAATCTTTTAGTCCCGCTGTACACATTCAGTGCTCTTCTGCTGATGTGGGGGTTGAACATTCAGTACCCAAGAAGGTGACAGAGGCTGAAAGAGTAAGTGTGTACTGCTATACTTATTCTCTTTGAATTAATAGCCAATAATGTATTGAATTATTTTAAATGTACAAACTGGTGCTCTGCCATGGGTGTTGATCAGACAAACGCACAATTACAGTATGTGATTGCTTGGCCATGTTTTACTGTCATTATAGCGTCTCTTGCTGCAACAGTCAGAATACATGACGGACAACATTTTCATTGAATAATTCATTTTCTGAAATTAAGAATGCGCTAATGTGGAATTATTGTTCAAAATGTTATCACGTTTGCGAGTTATTAACAGGATGTTTTATCTCTAAACATGGAAAATTGATTAGTTTGCACATCATGTAACCTTTTTTGTTATTTTATGGAAATATTATATTTACTGGAGAGATTAGCCTTTTAAATTAAATGTGGATCATGTTGGCGTTAGGATTGTTATAGCAAAGGAATTTCAACCTGTACAGGAAAATGAAACTCCCGTCTTAGGTTTCAACTTCTGTAATTGCAAGAGGCGAGAATGTGTTGGTTTGGACATGTGCAGAGGAGAGACAAGGTGTGTTATGGGGAGAAGGGTTTTGAGGACGGAGCTGCCAGGGAAGAGAGGAAGAGGAAGGCCAAAGAGGTGGTTTATGGGTGGAGTGAGAGAGAACATGCAGGCAGTTGGAGTGAAAGAGGAAGGATGCAGAAGACAGGAAGAAATGGATGATCTGCTGTGGCGACTCCTAACGGTAGCAGCCAAAAGAAGAGGGAATATAGGACTGCTAATTGAATGATTAAGTATTAATAATTTATTGAAACTATATGGAGATGGTATAGATCATATTCACATAGTGCTTTCTAGTTAAACTCTTACCATTGTGACTAGTTTTAGCCCATTCTTATCTGAGCCAACAAGAGGGAGAGAAGAGACTCTGCAGCTGCCATATGTTCACAACACACATAATCAACGCAGCAGCCCAATTAGTCACCCAGCTAAAGAGCAAATCAGCACTGCTTTAAACATGCACTAATTACACAGTCATCATTATAGCTCTTAGGCTAATTTATTGGAGAGAGTGCAATTGTGAATAAATGTTCTCTTCATGTAAACTGTATTTTAAAGAGCAAAGATGTGCTAATAGCTGCTTTCTGTTTCATAGCAATATTTGGTTTGTGTTGTTAAAAGTGCTAAATGCAGTTAGCATATATTTTAGTTGATGCTGTAGATATGAAGAGCTGGTACCCACATTCTCTTGGCAGCATCAAAAATGGATTAATATAGATGTATGCAGGTTTTGGTATTAGTCTCTGAAATAAAGAAGCAACAAAAGATGGGCAAAATCTCATATCTGTTGCAAACCAAAGTTAATAAAAAGAGTAATAAAGATTGTGCTGACTCTAAGCCATAGCTTCTGCTGCTGTGTGAATTGCTTTGTGTCTCTGAAGGTTTGCCTGTAATATGACAGAGAAGCTAGACCAACAAGTATACATGTTCTTCTTTGTAACCTCAGTAATCTCCTGCAAGTAAAAATCAGACTAGTGAGAAACACCGGCGCCATGTCTCACTCATTCATGTCTCAGCACAATGCTAGTAATGTTACTGCTTTTATTGGAGCGGTTAGAGTCCACTGTAAACAGCATTGAAGAGTTTCAGAGAAACGACATTCAGAATTGCACTTAAATACTCTTGTTAATGGAAATGTCAGGATCACATCTGGATCCTGCTTGAGAGCACTTACTAAATTCAGGTCGACCACTGGGCTTCAGCTTTTTCTGACAGTTGCGGGATTCAGGGATATCGGAGAAACTGTCATGCAGGTATTTAAAGAAATAAACAGTAAAAAAAAAATCTGGAATGTTGTAATGAAGGTGAGCTGCCTTTACTTCATTTTTTGATAATTGATAATAATTGATAAAACAGGTCAGAAAGATCCTGAAGATAAAGTGTAGGAACAGCATAAATTACACAGTTAATAAAAGGCTTAAAAAGTCTAATATTTCATATATGCTCTTGGCTCCCATTTTTCCACAAACGATGTCAATTTACAATAAATGTGTGAGAAAATGTTCATGTTTAATCTGGAAATAACCCTGTGATCAGACCAAATTGTAGAGGTAGGATCACTTACTTATTTTGCCAGTTACCACTGATGGCTGCCATGAAAAGGATAAGAGAACATGGTTTTTTTTTCTTTCTCTTTTGTAAGCATAAGCGTTTTGCGATCTGAAGCTTCAGTTTTGTTTACACACAGGAGTGAATGATGGTTAGTTTAATGATTAGTTTATGGTTATCTTAGTTTTGATTTTTTTTTATTTTTACTGTAATTAAAAGGCAACAAACAAATTGTATTTTACAAATCAGCAGGAAGAATACCACTAATTTGGAGCGTAGAGAAGTGGAACACTTGAAGCCATAGTTCACTGGTTCATGCTATTCTTAAAAATGTCATGTACATAATTTCTGTACAAGATAAGACTTGTTGTGTCAGCAATGACCTTTTCTTCATTTGAGTGTGGGACCATTTCCCTGATGTCAATGTAACTAACCTTTCTTTGTACGTATGCAAAAGTCTCTGGACAACAAAGAGGTCTTTTAAGACTTGTCTGTGTATATGTATGTCTGTAAGGTCATTGATAGTCATGCTGCAGTCTCATTCTTTGTGTTTAGCTTGTCTAGCTCTAGGCTCAGGCTCATAAATAAAAATGAAAGTCAAGATGTTTAAAAGAAAGTCATGCGAATCTTGTATGGCATTAAGAAGAGGTCTTTAGGAATGTCATGGATTGCTTGTTCAAACTACTAAAGGAAGTTTTGCTCGCAATGATGCCCAGTTTTGCAGATTATTCAAGCCATTGTTTTGTGCGTTGAATGCTTCAGCCTCTGTGGCAGGGCTGTCTGGTCTGATCTTTGTACTTACAGCTTTTGTTAAACAAACTTGGCATTTGTTGGGTGCAGAATTACATGGTGATGTCCATTTGAGCTTTGCATGAGGGACGGCCCTATTTAAAATAGATCAGTAATTGTGAACAGTGTACGTGTATGTATTTTAATGACTAACTTGTTTTAGTAAAGCTCATGTGCACGGCGAATGGCTTGAAATAAGCCTCTTAGCCTCTTTATCATGTAGTCTAGAATGTAGCTTTATTTCAAGTTTCTTGCTTGATAACTGGGACTATGACTATCAAAGGTAATGCAGAACTTTTGTATTTGTTGTTATTTTGATCTGCCTGATTCAGGACTCTTTGGCCATCATGATATTTGTGGGTTCTGATGCCCTGGAATGCTTTTCAGCCATGTTGTTGATGCATTTTCGATTGGCTAAAAATTGGCATTCAAACACTAATGAGTGCTGTATTAGTGAAGCTGTCCCTGTGTCAGCCCCCCGCCCCCCATTAAATCAAATTATTTTCCAACGAACAACATGCCATAAGGCTGATGTCTTTTGGTAACTGCTGGTTGTGTAAATGCTTTTGGAGTCAGCTTAGCTGAACATGACCCTTTTTTTTTTCTTCTTTTCTACTAGGGAGTGCTTTCACTTTGTCATTTCAAATTCAAGTAACAAAAAGGCGACTACCTCCTGGGCTGTCCTTGTGTCCTATAGTGCTTTCACAAACAAAGATGAACGTTGCTTTTATTTATTTTTTTTATAAACACAAAGTTACAAAAAGCTGGTAGCTAAACAAGTGATATGGGTGCTATGCTGTCAATTAACATATTTATAATAAATGTATTAAAAGTTCAAAAGTCATGTTGTGTGGGTTTCAAAACCATTTCCATCTGTCCTTCTAATATGCTTATTAGTGAGGACTCACCACTTTATCCTAAAAAAAAAAAAAAAAAAAACTTTGTTAAATGGATTCTTATTGAATTCGAGGTGTCGTAGCGGTATTTCAGAGTGATTGTAAAAGACGTGTCATAGCATTCATACTGACCCAGCTAGTGTAGAAGAAGCCTTTGGGCTTGTTTGCGGCATCAAAACAAATCTGACATTTTCAGAGTTCAAGTGGACACGCATTTCTCTGTGTACAAGTCACTTAGACTTTTCAGTTCATGGAGGCAGCCTTATGAGATTAAAAGTGAGTTTTGGTTTTAATGTATTCTCTATAGAATTGTTCATTCCAGATGCTAAATTTGGATATGACCTTTGGACTTGACAACTTTTATTATGCTATAAGATGTTATGATTTATATCTTTCAGTAAATTTATCTGCCGATATTTGCTTGAACACATAATATTGATATCAGGCAGATGCTTAGATTTGACAAAAATTCGACTGATATTACAAATCAAAATTTATTGATGGACATGTCGCTCTCCGGTAAAGCAGAATGTTTCAAATTGAACACTCAAATCTGTACTCACGCAAGCATGTTTAGATGAGATCAGGGTCTTCTCTGATGTAAATGAAGGGTATGGTTCTTTGACTACAGTGAGACATCGTATGTAGGAGGTCTGAGTGGGAGGCTTTTCTAAAGATGTAGGATTGTTTAGTTTGGGTTGCAGTTTAAAATCCATGTGGGTGTGAGACAAACAGGTTGAAGAGTTGAGGCAGCTAGTGGTGGTTCTGAAGTGTGCGCTTTGCAGAAATGTTGCCTTTTCCGGAGATAACCGAGACCATTTCAGCAAACAGGATAATCACATCTCCTACTCACCGGAAATACACGTAAGCGCGGTTCCTATGGGAACAGGGCTTCTTACAGGAGATGCTGTTACACCCACACACATTCAACACACACGCTTATCCAGTGTTGTTGGATAACATGTCCGTCATGTTTAATCCAAACGAGCCATCAGCAATGAGTCATTCCAGAATTTCCTTTTTAATGTTTAAGACTTTTGAAAGACAAGGATTTACAGAGTTTTAAATTCCGTCTTTATGCAACCCTACCAGAGTTTTGCCTTTTGTCCTATTTAAAACTCTCTACATTATATTTTGAACTCTTTAACCAAAGTCTGTCTCCATCTGTATAGCAATTTTCTCATATGGTCTTTGATTATTATTTAAATTGTTTGTTTCTTATTGCTGTTTTGGTTGACACATTTTCCAGACACCCTCTTTATCACTGCAGTGCTGCAGTTCTGCATCTCCTGAACCTCATACTGCTTTTGTCACTGTCAGCTGTGAAAAAGTTTCAATGCGGGTAGGTTACATAACCCTATTGATAAGCAGTGCAGAGAGAGAGGGAGGTAATAGTTGCCTGTAGTTCTGCAGTGACTTCAGGAACAAGGACAGCATGTACTTCTCCGTTTTGCTTTTTCAGTTGTTTAGCGCAGGCTGGAGAAATGGGAGCTATGCTAACGGATCACTGCAGATTCTAGATGGTGCATAAACACAAGGAACGAGATGATTTAAAGTGATGTAGTGATAACCAGCACTGTCAGTGGACCTTTGGAGTTACTTATTGAAGATGTGGCAACTCATTGTTAAACTATTGCTTATTAATTATTAAAAATAAAGCTAAGTTTGTACATGTTGCATTTTAGGGGCTAGTTTGACAGTCCAGCTCACGTCTAGCTGCTAATGCTCTATTTGTGTCCAGAATATGTTTCTAAAAACTGCACAGTAATGGAAAAGTTTTAGTTTCATCAGATTTATTGATCTGGATATCAGTGTAAAGGTAAAGCTCCTTTTTTATTTCAAGTAAATGTAATAATGGCTCATACCAGAAAGACTGTCTTAATGTTTGTTTGGCAGCCCTATGGAGAACGTTAAAAGAAGTCAGTCTATGCACAAATACCTTTACACAGCTCCATAAATTAATAAAGAAATTCTGTTAAGATCAATAGTGTGCTGGGAAAACATGTTGAAAAACACTTAATGTTAAAATATTCCTGCTTAATGCTTTTCCAGTGCCTTGCTTGATTCCTAGTGAAAACACTCACACACTAAATGGGTGTTGTGTCCAACGATGTGAAATAATTATTTGTGGATATTAGCTCATGTATCATGTGGACGGCCTGTGTTCCTTGGTGTGACCTTTCGTGTGTGTGTGTGTGTGTGTGTGTGTGTGTGTGTGTGTGTGTGTGTGTGTGTGTGTGAATACGTACACGTACACACGCAAGCGCACATGCATGTGCACGGTATGTGATTGTCAGTCCTCATTTATCATTGACCAGGCTGCAGACAAAGCCTGATAATCTATTTGTCTGGAAGAAACACAGGGTTAATCTTTTTTTTTCCTCAGCCTTCTTGCAGAGTAAGCTAAAACAGATTTTTGCTATGATGTGCATTTTCTGGAAGAGGTTGTACAAAGCTCACCTATAGACAGACCAAAAAGGATATCCCTGTATTTTGTACAATAAGGGTGGAATCACTACAACAAATATATTTATTAAGGGTTTGCTATTGATATTTATAATTTTATCTACGGCTTAGGTTCAGAAAGCTAATGGCGTGTGGCTTTTTGACTATAAAAGCAGACATTTATTAATGTTAATACTGCTTAATGTCAATAAATGTCTACTTTTATAGCCAAAATGCCATGTATATGTCAGTTGCAGTTACTCATTTAGGGTCATTTTATACACAACACTATATAATTGACAACACTGCCCTACAGTTTGGTTTTCTGTCCATACAGGAACGGCACTGCTACAAGTACATGCGTCTTTGCAAGACTTCCAGTGTTACTTTCCCATTGTTGTGACTGACTCAAGACTTTAGTTATTATGACTAAACACCACAAATTGGGGAAGAACTGTTTTTGTCTCATCATAATGTGGAAGAGCAGAGAAGGTGGAGCCTCTACAACAAGATATGAACATAAGCAGCTAAAGCACAGCCAGACAAAAGACATGGGTTACACTCTACAGGGAAAAGGAATGGAAACTGTTTGTTTTCCAGAGGCAGCAACTAGCTTTTCAGCTTTCTTCATGTTAAACTTCATTGGAGTATGCATGCAAATGGCACACATGCAAATGGTCAAAAGTTGTGGGCAGAGCACATGAGAAATGAGATTGTGAATGTAGCATGCAGCAGGGGGCAACTATTGAAAGCACCCGGGGAGCAGTGACAGGGAAGGTACCTCAGCGTAACCTACTAGTGAGGGAATTGAACCCACAATCTTCCGATCCTGGGCCAACTCCCTAACCACTAGGCCACCGCTGCCTAGATGCAAGTCAAAACACCATAATGTTTTTATGAATTATTAAACCATTCTTTTTGGTTTTCTTTAACCGTGACCATATACTATTTGTTTTGAGGTGACTTACAATGTATGGACGATTTGAGTTCGATTCTTTTATTGCTTTCCGTTTTCTCTCGCTTCTTTGTGAGAGTCTTATGTAAGCAGTGGCCTACGGGCTTTGAGCAGTGTATAAAGCCTGCTGCTATAGTAACAGACTCTTGGTTGGCCTTGCATTTCTTCACCAGTCTTGGCGAGTAGTCGCAGCAAATGGACCTTCGGTGCAGAAGTCATCTGCATTTGCTTTGACAATGATGGAGAGGGCAGATGTTGCCAGTAATTATGAGGAAGATGATGTACGTCTAGGTCCACCTCGCCAGGGTTTGAGTTCTGTCACAAGTAAAGGAAAGTTCCAAACAAGAGTAGGAACCATTCAGAGGGCATTAAGTGCTCCAGTTCATCTCCATCTATTTGCTTGGTCGTGAATACACACTGCGATTTAGACGTTATATAATATTACATAACCTCCAACCCACATTATCAGCTGTCCCTAGAGAAAAGACCATTTGTTTGCTGTTAAATAAAGCGTCTGTGTTTGTTTTAATAGCGTGCATTGTGAAACCTATTGGTTCTTAATATACTTGCCGAACAGAATGACGTCCAAGTATTTTGGTGTTACAAGTGAGTCACAAAAACATGTACATCTCTGAAAAGCCCAGAGAAGGGGTTTTCTCCCCTAAGTGCAATAAATGGAAACGGAGTCCAGGAAGCCTGACCGACTTGATGGCACTTTTCTGATGATACTGGTCATCTATTCAGGATGTGTTTAGCACTTCTCATAATCTCTCTTACTCTGTGTCTTTATTGTAATGGTGTACGTAAAGGGGTGTTTCACAAAATTTCAGTCATTTAGAGTGTTGATGTGAAATGGTTAATTCCAGCAAAAATTTCTGACTTTGTGAAAAGATCCACGATTTTAGAAGCTATTTATAATATTCCGTAAACATATCTTCTGAGTTTTATATGCAATGCTAATAATAGCAAAAGTAGTTCAATAGTTTTAAATTAGACATAATTTATAAACATGTTTATTATTTCACTCTGCATGTAGCTTTCACCCATGAAGAGATTTAAAAATACACAAAAAGCCAAAATTGTATAACAAATGTTAAACCATGTGTCATTGTGATGTATCAGGCGATATGTTACTAACTATTTAATGTAACAACTTTCTAGTAAGTTTAGGTTTATAAAAATGCAACATATTGTATCATGGGGTGCAATTGTTCATTTATTTACTGTAAGCATAATCTTGTTTACGTGTCGAGCTTGAGAGTTTTTGCCTCAAATAAACAGAAAATGGAAGCGTTAACATAATGTAAGACATGGTTTCATTCACTGTATTGTAAACTGATAATTGAGTTTTTGGGATTATACAGGGGATTTTAAGTATACACTTTTTTTAAATTTATTTATTTTATTTTATTTTTTTTTTATCAAATTTAATGTGGTATATCACTGGCAGAGGAGATTTCACACACTCCACAATAAATGGCTTTATTTACCTTCTAATAACTTAATTTGGCAAGATTTTGGAAAATGTAATGGAATTTACGTTCAAAGTCCTCTACATTTCTTAGAGAATTTGGTTGTTCATATTTTACAGCAAACTTCAAGTTTGAGACATTATCTTTAAAAAAAATAATAAAATAAATAATAATAATAATTCATCCTTTATCTCAGTGAAAAATTTATTATAGACAATTAAAAAGCGAGCTGCAGTCAGGTTAGGAAAACAAGACAACAAAATGAACAAATGGTCACATAAGGTCTGTGTATGCTGCCGCAGCTAATGTCCAATTACCCTGCGTGCTGTAAAAGCCAGAAAACTCCTGTTAAACCATCAGGTGTTTCATGTCAGCGAACAAATGAGTGATTACATGGACAGATGGACTCACTCTTTCTCTCCTGCTTTCAGCAAAGGCTGAAAATGGCCTTGAGTTAGCAGCACTTTGCATCCATCCGTTTTTACGAGTGCTGTTGGGAACTGAACGTGTTTAAGGAACTGGCAGATCAATCAGCGTCAATTAGAGTGGCTGAAAGCAGCCCGATCCTAAAAGGCAGACACCACAACTGCACTGAGCAGCAGGCATTGCTGTTAAACTCCAAACAGCCTGAGCACAGGCACTGCAATTACTCCAACTCTCAGCACCGCTCAGAGCACAGCTCGCTGGGAGACGGGAGGAGAGGTGAATTTAAAAGGCGCAGGGCTGCTGCGCTGACCCACAGGGCACAGGTATCTGCCACTAGGCTAGCATTTCTCCTGGTGTAGCACTGCCTGTTTTGGAGTCTGGGGCTTGCAGCCTTTCATCTCGGCCCCGGCAGTTTCAGTCGGTCGACCTGGGTTTGGTTCATTGATCTGGAAGCCAGCAGGCAGGAAGCTCTCTCATCCTGGCCACGATGTGCTCTGAACTGACAGGGTCTGCCTTTAGTGAACTCTTTTATGGTATTGATTAAAAGGAAACTGTGGAAGTGTATGTGCATATAATTGTGTTCATGCTGTTGTAGTCAAAGTTGGTTTCTTCAGACTGAGGAAGAAGTCTAGTTTAAGGGAATGTGCAATCATTCTAAGATGAGAGAAAATCAGGATGAACTGATAGAAGAAGGAAAAGTACAAGTTACTTTTTTTTTTTTTTGTTTGTTTGTGCAACTCAGCCTTAGTAAGTTGTTGATCTTTTCTTGCTGTGTTCAATGTCACAGTAAGACCTGCCATTGCTCTCCCTCATTCACTGCTGTTACTGCTTTAAGAAGAATCGTGTGAAGCCTCTTGAGTTTTGAGATGTGATGATTTCTGAATGTTTGATTTACTGGGAGAACCTCAGCAAAGTTTGGACTTGAAGATTTACACTGGAGGGGAATAATAATTTTAATTATGAAATAATTTGGTCACCAATTGTTTAAGTTACTTATTATTAAAAAAAAGACATTAGCACCTATTAGTCTGCTTTCAATTTTAGTTGATCCCTGATGTTATGTTCAACCGTATTTACACAAATAATGAATTCAGCTGTGTTTAGGTTCAGAAATGCATCCTCAGTAGAATAGACTCTGGAGCAGCAGCACAATTCACAAGGTCACCATGCCAAAGCCAACCTTTGGGTAATCAAACCCAGCATTGTGCTGAAGAGCAGTGGAAATGTGTTCCCTGTAGTGATGAAGCTCTGTCCATTAAAATTAGATACGAATGAAAATGCGCGGTGTATGTGTATATTTAACACTTTAATTGGGTTAAGCATTGGAGGCCAGGAAACTGCAGCTAGCTCATGATTTAATCATATTCCAGAGAGCATGTAAAACTGAGCCATCTCCAGGAGGAATGAGATTAAGACTGAATTTAGATTCTCTTCTGGCTGTTATTTCATCACCCTTTGTGTGAAGAAGAAAAAATGTTTAGTCATTATAAATACCTGGTTGACATGTTATGGGGGTCTTGCTTTGTGTGCTGCTTTTTGTGGAGCTGCCTGCGCTGGTGATGTGGTGAGCTCTAATGGTTTGTTTGGAAAGGTAACGTTAGTGCACTTAAGCAACGCTGCGCTGCTACTGGAGCAGTGTTAGCGCTGAGCTCAGAGTCGACGGATGACTCACTCAGTGGTCATCATAGGCCCACGCTTGTTCTCAGGCTCCTCCACACTTCTGTGCTGCTCTCTCCTCCCACTCGCTCCCTTACGCACAGCTTCTGGGGATGGGACAAAAGAGGCTAGTGGGGGGAGCGATTGTTAAAAAGGTCTGCTCTGATTGGCTGGTTTGAGCTGTGTGATTCAGTGCGACTGTCGCTACCCCCCCCCCACCCCCCAAACCCTCCTTCTGAGGCAGTGTTCCAGAGAGGATATCTGCCGTTTGCAGAGAGGAGAGGATTAACTGAACCACTCATCTCATCTGCATTTAGATGCCCAGCAAGGCAGACGGAGAGACACACTAAAACAAAACTACTTCTCTCTTCATTCCTTCCATTTCTGGACTTACTGTTCTTGCTTACATTTTTTTTTTGTGTGTGTGTGTTATCTGGAGTCGGAGCTAAAAACTCAGAGAGATAAAAAAGAGGCTTGTTTTGCGTGTGATTAGCTTTTGGAGCTTTCATCCTTATCTGCCCTGTGGCTGGCTCCCCGGCAGCTATCAGTAATGCAATGCAGGACATTTTCAGTGTGACGAGAAACCTCTGAGTATCGGGGGCTTAATTTTTTTTTCCTCGTTTTCTGAAAGTCATTGGGCCTCTCCACTGAACCCTCAATCCATAGAGAATTGGTTGGCAAGCGTGTCGGCATGCCTTCACGGGAGTCCTACACTCTCCGTAAGGGGGAGAAGTCCCTGGTGCACAAGGCCAAGCAGGAAGGGAAAGAACAGGAGATGTTAGCGGCAGCACTGGGCATGAGGATGGGTCCTCAGAAGCCTCCTGCTAACCTCTGGCAGCCTCTTAAACTCTTTGCCTATTCACAGCTTACCTCACTGGTGCGGCGGGCCACACTGAAGGAGAACGACCGTGCACCCAAGTATGAAAAAGTCCACAACTTTAAGGTAAGACTATTTTATTTTCTTAACCCTTCTCCTGCTCATCAGTTAAACACTTATATCGTATATGTACACCTCAGGTGTTCATGCTGCTGTTAGTATATTAGTTAAAAGTATAAGTGAAGGAAGGATGAAAATGAGTGGGGGAAAAAAAACTGTTTTAGAATCATAAGTGCAAAAATAGTGAAAGGTATACAGATTTAGCTAAATGGTTGTGTGTTGTTTACATAATGTTGTCTAGGAGGGACAGATTCAGTTTTGTGCGAGTTGTTTCTGGAGTCAAAGCAGTAGTTTTTCATCAAATGATAAACATTTGAAACACATTTTCCCATTTTCTTCTTTTTGTGTTTGCATATGTGACAAACCACTGCTTGAGGTGACAGATGGAAAGATTAGGGATTGATGGCCAGAGCTAGATAGTGGTGTATCCCCATTTGGCTTCCGTCAGCAGTAGTTGCTTTACTTTCCGTTGCATCTTATTCATTGCTTGCTTTTTTATTTTCTTGTACGTTTCCTGTGTCTTTTTCTGTATTTTCTCATATCCATCATTTTATTTGTATGCCGTTTATTTATTCCCTGCATTTATTTATTATTCCTTCTTTCCGTTTTCTCTTTGTATCTTTTTTTTTTTTTCTTCTTATTTTTGTTTCTCATCCTTCATTTCAGTGTTTTCTCATTGTATAACAGGGACTGAGAGGCAGTGGCACCTCAAAGGCTGCAAGACTGCTGACTCCACAAAGATTTTCTCTTTTAATCACTCTTTTCTGTCAGTCCTCATGTGTGTCCTCACAGCATCGTGTTTTGATTGTCAGGGGCTGAACAGAAGAAGAAAGGAATATATTAGAGACAAACTGCTCTTCATATGAACTGAGCCAGAAAGCCTGCAGTAGAAAACATTTTTTAGGCTATAAAACAAATGAATGAATTAAGTGCTCTTGTCTTAAAGCCTTTTTGGCTCAAAGAAAACTGATTAGTGTTTTGGTTCCCACTTTTAAGCCAGTCACACATGGAAATGCTTTTTTTCTTTCTTTAGACTGCTGCTTGAGTTTGATGTTGAGGTTGCTTTCATCCCCTTCCCTGGTGTGTGTGTAAGAGATGAAGCGCATTGGGTCTGTAACCATTCCTATGTTCACTGGGGCCATAGTTAATTTGCTCCAGCAGCCAGTGTGTCCCACAGCAGCAGCAGTGGCTAGTCCCCCACTCAGCTCCCAAGAGAGAGGCTGGGATCGATTCTGATTGGCTGAGCTGTTACCTGGTGCAGAGGAAAGAGGATGTTTTCCTTGTGAGAAAGAGAGACCTTGCTAAATGCTTCAGCTGCACACTGTATGCTCCTTTACAGCATGCCTAGGTTTCTCTGTCTGATTGTCTTTGTTCTTTTGGTTTCTCTCTCTTTTTTTAATTTTATTTATTTTTTTTATCTATTCTAATCCTATACATATTTTCTCTCCCTCTTCCCGTCTCACTCTCTGTTGATTTGTTTTGATCAGATTTGACATTACTGTAGCAATTCTCATATCCATCTCACAGGTAATCCTGCAGTCCAGTCCCTTTAAGCGTGTGTTGCAGCTTGAAGAGCAACGAAACGAGTGCCTGCATGTTGCCCCTGGTTTTTCACTTTCCTATTTTCTCTTTCTCTGTTTATAGGTTCACACTTTCAGGGGTCCACACTGGTGCGAGTACTGCGCTAACTTTATGTGGGGGCTCATTGCTCAGGGAGTCAAATGTGCAGGTGAATACATGAAGACATGTTGATTTCAAGTTCTTAAAAATAAAATTACACAATTTTTTAATTTCATTGTTTCATTTTCCCACTTCCAATGTAGTTTCAGAACTATTTCAGTTCACCATAGCTAATGTTTATAAACCATGTCCAATGAATAAATCATGTCTAGGAGTAATCTGACACAAACATACAGCAATCGCTCATGATGACTGATATTAAAAGCAACATTAACATTTGAAATCACAGAATTTTGGAAAAAATATATTTGAATCACACTGAATGAAGAGATGTGTATGATGTGAGGAGTTGCCTGTTGGTGGATGCTGGTATAAGACGTTTACTCATTTGCATATTAGACGCTTAGTCTCCATGATGAAAGATTGCCTTTTGGCATAGCTAATGACTGAGGGAAGAGCTTTTATTGAACAGTAGTTCAGCAGTGTTGCTTATATGGGTCACTGCATGTATCGCTGAAGAATAATAGCATATAATTAAAACTGCTTGGCTAATTCAGTGTTTTTCCTTTCCTGTCTCCCCCCGTTTCACTGAAAAAAGAGCAGATAATATTTAAAATTGCTGCATATACTTAATTCTTTATAAATTAATTCTTACTCACTGTTAAGCTTATTGAAGCCTTTTTTGGAGCTGCATATTGTTTAATTCCATTGGCTATTCATCAGTTTTTGATCTTCATTGCTCTTTTTACTCATTTGTTTCTGTTCGTTTTTCAGCTTAGATTTGTGCTATTTGATCAAAATTCTGTTGTGAACATAAGTCTGGCAATTTCATTAAAAAAAAAAAAAAAAAATCACTATGAGCAGTAAACTTTTCTTTTCCTTGTTTTGGTCTAATAGTTTTTAAGGTATTGGTCAGTATGAGGTGATGAAACAGTGTTTTAATGTTTTATTTATAGGACAAAGTGAGATACACTTAATGTTTTCAGCGACTGGTTTTATGAATAATACATGAATAGATTTTGAAAGCAGCTTGAGCGCAAAGCTGTTATTTTGAAGATTCTCTCTCGCTCGCTCTCGCTCTCTTTCTCTCTCTCTCTCGCTCGCTCTCGCTCTCTTTCTCTCTCTCGCTCGCTCGCTCTCGCTCTCTCTCTCTCTCGCTCGCTCTCTTTCTCTCGCTCGCTCGCTCTTGCTCTCTCTCTCGCTCTCTCGCTCGCTCGCTCTTGCTTTCTCTCTCTCTCGCTCTTGCTTTCTCTCTCTCTCTCTCTCTCTCTCTCTCGCCCTTGCTCGTGCTCACTCTCTCTCTCTCTCTCTCTCTCTCTCGCCCTTGCTCGTGCTCGCTCGCTCTCTCTCTCTCTCGCCCTTGCTCGCGCTCGCTCGCTCTCTCTCTCTCTCTCTCTCTCTCTCTCTCTCTCTCTCTCGTGTGTGTGTGTGTCAGTGATGCTGCTAGTATGTAGGACAGTGAAATCTCATTTGATGTTGAAATTTGCACTACACAATGCCCCATCTCTCGCTCATTGTGTGTGTAACAGAAAGAGAGTTTGGGTGGGTGGCAGTATGCCAGCTCCTATGTTGTGCCACATTGCTTCATCAGGGTAAAGCCCCCTCCCCCAAAGCCCATGCCATCATGGCGGAGGGCAAAACAAAGCTGGCATGTCTTTATAATGAAGCAAGGGCCTAAGAGGCTCCCTCGCTCTCTCTCTCTCTTTCTCTCACAGTGCCTCCACCTTTCTTTTATTTTCACTCTCAAACATATACACACTTATAATTTTATTGATGTTCATTTTCCATTTCCAGTCAAACCAGTGGTGTGGCTAAGTGACGGTTCCTTTTTACTCAGTTCTCACACTTACACAAACACACTAGCTTATCCTAAAGTTGTGTGTGTGTGTGTGTGTGTGTGTGTGTGTGTGTGTGTGTGTGTGTGTGGATATGTATAGTTATCCCAAAGACCTCAAGTGCCCCACCTGAGTCTGGTGGGGATTATCTCAGTACCAGGTTTTTGAACAGGAGATCAGTGGCCCTTAGAGGACGGAGTGAACCTCTCAGCACCTGCCTTCTATTATAGCAGCTGTCTTTTCCTCTAAAGAGATCTCTCGCTCTCTTTCATAAAATAATTACATTTCTGCCTCAGTGAATTTCAATGAAGACATGTTTGCTCAAGGGGCCATTTTTTAATTATGGTCTTTTGAATTAGTGTCGTCATGACATTTTCAGTAGTTTGTTTTGAATAAATGTTTAAAACGGTCTTAATTCTGCTTAGAGAAGCTAATGGAAAAATGGTTTGGTCTCACTTGCTTGAAAAGGCACTGTGCACGAGGATTTGACAGTAATGATATTTTTCATCTAGTCCGTAAATGAAAAAGGTCAGAGTAATTATATGATGAACAGCGGCAAGGGCGAGTCAGTCCTCAGCTCCTCTTTCAGTTTTTTTCCAGTAGTAGGAGCATTGTGGGTAAGACAAAACTTAGGCTAGCTGAACTTCTACAAAGGAACTGTAAATAATTATATTAGACTTCAAAAGGATAACAAAAGAAAAGAATTAGGGAGTTGAAAATCTACAGTCAGGCTTAGAGAAGTCCAGAGCTTTGAAGATCCACCCCATTTAAAACTGGAAATGAGGTCTAGTTTACCCTGCAGCTCTGTGTCTGTCTGTCTGTCTGTCTGTCTGTGTCTATTTGGAGGGGAAATACAGTGCACTTTTTCTTTCTTTCTGTATCTTGGCCTGTCTTTCCTTCCTTCTCTCTCTCCTTCTACCCCCTTCAGGCCACATTGTTTTCATTGTAGCTCTAATACGCTAATTCTCCCCAAGAGCCCTGCTCACACAAAGCAGTGAAGTCTGTGCATTTGCTCCAGCTCCAACCATACTGATACTCATGCTCTCTTCTCATTCTCATTCATTCCCTTCTCTCTCTCTTGCTCTCTTCCCCCCTCCCTCTCTCTACCTCTCTGGGTGCCATGTATTATATATTAATGAACTAATTTGCATAAATTACAGGCACAGTGTCCATGTTTGTGTGAGAAGATGCACAATCTCAAAACTGTGTTGTTCACTTTATTGATTGAACTCCGTGTAAACCCTGTGCTTGTAAGGTTGTAGCGTTGCACATCTGTGTCATCATATCTCACCGTCTCAGTTTAATACTACAGGCCTCATCTTTATATGAACATTATAATTACATTAGTGGATTGATAGCCTAGAGAATGCTGAAATGGCTCATACATTTTTATAAGGTTTCATTTCTAGTCTTGGCATACTCCTTCAAGGTGACACCAACAGTATGTCTGTCAGCCGAACAGAGGTTGAGGACATTAGAGAATGTAGGACATTGACCGAGTTTGGACAGTTATTGATTAAGGAGGCTGAAACCTTGCCGAGCTGGATGGAAAATTAACCCAGTCTGCTGTAGCCACAGTATTAGGCAATCAATAATTTTATTAGCCTCAAACTGCTGTGTTTGCAACTGAAAAGCACTGCTTATTTATTTATTTTTAGCATTGCGAAGAAATCATTTGGGTTGCTTGTGCTAAAATACTTTCATTTACATATATGTTTTGAATGTTGTTTGTTACAGACTGTGGGTTGAATGTTCATAAGCAGTGCTCCAAAATGGTGCCTAATGACTGCAAGCCAGACTTGAAACATGTGAAAAAAGTGTACAGCTGTGATCTGACCACACTCGTCAAGGCCCATAATTCCAAACGGCCCATGGTTGTGGACATGTGCATACGGGAGATTGAATCACGAGGTGAGTATTCCCGTCGTTAAAATGTGTTTATAGACAACACCTTGAAATCAGCCGCGTTTTGTTTTAATGTAACTGTGAAGTTTTGCTTTACATTTCAGAGGAATTGCTCTGTTAGTGACACCATATGTCATAGGATTGAGCGGAATTATGTATTAATTTATTCATTACCTATTTAACTATTTATTCATTTGTGTATAGAGACATTCCCAGTTTTACAGTTTTATTTGCATGTAAATACATTCCTAATTTTAAACTCTTCTGTTTTAGGTTTAAAGTCAGAAGGTCTGTACAGAGTTTCTGGCTTCAGTGACTTAATCGAAGATGTGAAATTATCATTTGATCGAGGTACGCTTTCCTTTTTTGGCGCAGTTTGTGTGACGTACACTTACTTTGTATGAGTAAAATACAGAGATTCCATATGAAATCATCTGCATGCCTGCACACAGCCCCTTATGCATAATGCTTTAGTGTTAAACACCCACATGTGTTCCCAGCACCACTTTTTTTAGGTCATTCTTTGTCGAACAGTGGGAAAGCCATGCGTTTGGTTACTGTGGGATGCTTTAATGTGAAAGTGCAGCATTTGTATGAGGATTACATTCCATCTGCAGAGGCAGTTTGTCCCCAGGAGGCCCAGGCTTGTGGAATTAAACATAGACGCTCCCAGGACAAATGGACAATGTCAGACACAGCTTACCCTCCGCAGAGAGCACACAATGAGTTAAGAGGAAAAGGCTTCAGTGCTGAATGTTCAAAAGGGAATGGGAGAAAATAAAGCTTTTATGAAGCTTTCCATCTCTCTCAAGTGGGGAAGACCCTGAGGGTAGAGTGCAGCTTTCAGTAAAAGTGAAGAAGAGGTAGAGTGAGAGAGGGCAGAATAGCATGAAGAGCATGAGAGAACCAGGGAGAAGTGGGCTAGTGAAAGGAACAGGGTATCTGCGGACAATGTATCTGCCTGTCTCCGAGCATTGTGATGAGGACGAAGCTGAAAGTTCCAGAAAGCAATCAAATATAGCCGCCACAATCCTCCACCGTAGGTTTTCTATCTAAGTGGCAGACAGAGCAGCAGCTGAACTCTACAGAACTGAAAGCTATCCTTCATCCTTCCTACTTGGCTTACCCCTTATTTTTACCCACTATGTATGAGTTGAAAAGATTTCTCTGTGAGCCCTTAATTATTTATGCTGTCCTCCTCTCTGTGCAGATGGCGAGAAGGCAGATATCTCAGTGAATGTGTATGAAGACATCAACATTATCACAGGGGCTCTTAAGCTCTACTTCAGGGATTTACCCATTCCTGTTATCACCTATGACACATACCCACGCTTCATCGAGGCTGCAAGTAAGTTTTCCTGTTTCATTCACAGGACACTTGCAAGCAAACACACACACACACACATCAGTGATCATAACTAAGAACATATCTAGTAGTAGTGCTAAATTGTACTCCACCGTCTAAAATGAATTATTAATTTACTTAATCATTGCTTTGGGGGAGTTTTAAATAACTTTCTTTAACACCATAAATCAATTTAAGTTTAAATATCTATGAAATTATCTCCAGTACTGCTACCTTTTTCCGTTCTGATTGGAATTATGTAAAATGTATTGTTCTTGTGCAAATCCATGTGCACACACCCGAGACCCCACAATGCGTTTTTGTTCAGCGACTGGAGTAATTCCTGTGTTGCCTCGGTGTTTGTGTCTTCATTGCTAAATGAGTATGTGTTCCAACATGGTGATTTGCCCCTGTTTAGCTGGCAGTTCACAGTAGCTAACAAATAACATTACTTGGTGCTGCCTAGTGGTAGTTTTTGATCTCTCTGAATGTTTTTCATATTTAGTCGTTGACCAACCAAACTAATAAACCCTCCTTATTTACATGCTGCTTGCCATCATACCGTGATGCTGAATTAAATGATGTGGAAAATGGACACAATCAGCCTTATATTATTGCAAATTATTGTCAGGCAGTTATGTAATAATTGTGACAGGCCTGTGCACTGTATGCACAATAGGCAAAAATATCTTTAAAGCAGTAGGGGTTTACAGGTCACCTCTACTTCAGTCACAGAGGTTTGCTGTTTATGGCTGAGAAATTTTAGCTTGTTTGTTAGTTTTTTGTTATTTTTGTCCTGTTTCTCAAATGTATTTTATCTGGCAGAGCAGACAGGGTGACTTGTTTGTTTGTTTTCTCAGAACTTGCAGAGCCAGATGAGCGTCTCGAGGCGCTACATGAGGCTCTGAAGCTGTTACCACCTGCTCACTATGAAACACTGAGGTATCTAATGGCCCACTTAAAAAGGTGAAGAAGACACTTCTTACTTTTACTTATTTTTCTCTTACAGTTACCCAAGTGTGTTAAAGTAGGAGCATATGTTTTTGCAAATGTTTTCTACAGTAGAACATAGTCATTGAGTAATTGTGATAAATGCTTCATATCCTCACACATTCTCCTGTTTCGTGTCTGTGTACACAGGGTAACCCAGAATGAGAAAGATAACCTGATGAATGCTGAAAATCTTGGAATCGTGTTTGGCCCCACTCTAATGCGAGCACCAGACCTCGACGCCATGACGGCTTTAAACGACATCCGCTACCAGAGGCAGGTGGTGGAGTCTCTGATAAAAAACGAGGACATCCTCTTCTAGCCTCAACACCGTACCATTGACTGTATGAAGGAACACTTTTTATCATGGACTGCACTCCAGTGCTTTACTGTATTGTTTCTCTTTGTGACTTGAATCTCAAGATGAAGGAGCCACTGTAAATACAATGTTTTTCCACATTCAGTGGACCAGTACTAACCGCTTAGCATTCTGTTTTCCCCCGTTTAGTGGGTGTGGATTACGTACCTTAAATTTGCATGTCTTCCTCCCCATTTTTGTCGGGGGTCGTTGAAACTGAAGGGCGGGACCGTGCGGAACAAGCGTCATTTCTTTTGGGTTGTTTCAGGGTTATTATCGGGTAGCCCTGCAGCCTCCTCCCGCAGCATGTGGTAAAGCTCGTGAAATGTGACGCTTTGTTCCTGTGCTTTTATTTTGTCCCTTGGATGTACAGTAGTTCCCGCTTGCCAAATGGGCCTTTTGGGGTTTTTGAGGCATTAAATGTGATGATTCCAGTGAGTTTTGATGACACTTTACTTGGAATTTTTCAAACAAAGGCTGCAACATGAACACTTTGCTAAATTCTCCATAAGACACTCGTGAAAAAATAAATTAATATGAACAATCTTTAGTTGACGGGTTTCGTACCAGTGCAGCATGTGTTGATGTGGTGTTCAGTGATGTCACTGCCAATGCCTACTGCCTAATGGTTTAGTACATTTCATTTTGATTAATTTACTGTGGAATTGCTTATATATTCTCATTAATGGGGTTTATAATTTTACATCCCCAGCATTATATATTATGTATGATTCTTTTTTTTTTTTTTCTCCATTTCTTAAATGCTGTGGGTTTTATGAATGTCATATTTATATATTCCAAGTAAAGTGTCACCATTATTTCATTTTTTAGTTTTTTTTTTCCTGTGACTTTTATTTTTTTAAACACTTATTTCTGCCTACACTCTGCCTTTAAATGCAGTATCTCTTCAGGTGAATTTCCAGAGCCTCTTCAGTTGTAGTCATAAACAATCTCCTTTTTCTCAGTGTCTATTGTTGTAGTCCGGCCTTCAAAAATCTCTTGCACTCTCAACAGAACTGGCTGATGTTTTTTGGTTGTAATGATTTTGTATTTGATTTGAGCATGAATACATTAATTTATTAAACTTCACTTTTAGAAACATGGCGTTATGAGATTTTATTGCATGTTGCTGGGACAACACCACAACTTCACACAAAAACAGCGCTGCTGTATTGGGTTAATCTGAGAAGAGATGCTGACTTTTTTTCAAAAAAAAAAAAAAAAAAAAAAAAAGATCTCTTGTTAGACCCCTTCTTGAGTGACCTTGACCAAAAGACATGTACGTGGTTATGTTGCTATGTTTGCAGTGACAGTTCTGCAACATCTTGCAACCCTAGGGCCTGCATGCCCTCCTACCCTGTCAATCAAACTGATTCTTTTAGAGATTAACACAGAAGCTACAGTACCTCGGGCATCGTCCGTCACACTTAATTATGCTGAGCTTTGTTTTACCCAATGCAAGGCATGATCTATGTTCTATTTTTAATTACTCCTGATGGGTTGCCTACCTAGAACAGAATCAGAAAATATGCCATGACTTATCTTAATTCATTCAGACATCCTGCTTCTCCACCAGTATAGAGACTATTGGGCTGCATCTACACCGTCCTTTAGAAATTTCTTATCAGTGGTCCCATGGTGTCCTTGGTTGAGAGTACTGTGATTCAAGGGTTTGGGTGGGGGGGGGCTTCTCTGTCTATGTTGGCAGCTGGTGAGTCTTAATTTACCATGAAATCCCATTAAATTATCAGCCATTGTTCTCTTAGCCATAGGAACACCAGCAAAGGTTAAAATATTAAAAGGCATGAAGCTTTATGAGCCATGACTCTCTTTCTGATGCAATAGGTTTGTGTCATTTCTCTCCAGTTTATTCATTGCTTCTGCTCTGCATGGTCAGTATCTGCTTTAATAAAAATAGAACTTCAGTGTTGATGCTTTAGGGTAGTTTACTGACAAAACAGCGCGGTTATTTCTGTAATCTCAAGATTGCTATTATCAAGTCATACAATTGGTGAGGATCTGAGTGCATTAACATCTTCGAGGGGATTTTTTTTTGTTTTTTGGAACCATTGGATTCAGTCTTGGTGGAAATACTTTTTCAGTAACAAAGTTTACTGATTGTTTAAAAGGGAGCAAATATTGCAGACATATCAGTCACACTACTGTTCACTTTTTGTTTTGTTTTCTTATTTTTTATTTTCCATTTCTAGATGTGTTAATATGCCCCAGAGCTACGTGCTGCACTTCAGTGACTCTTGAGTGAAGGGTAAAATTTATGAAAAAGTCACTCTAGCAGCCCCATTTTTGTGGAAGAGTGATTTATTGTTACTGAGCATCAGCAATCCATCTGTATTAATAGCGCAGGGCAGCAGAGCGGGTGAAGAGGCTATTTCATCCAGCCTGCCTCTGTGTTAATGCCACAGCGGCTGAACTCTGATCCACACACATCAAATAACACTCACCAAATTAATCACGAGACCACTGTGCCTTTTCACACTAATGAATTGGAATGCCCTCATGTGATGCGTGAGATAAATTGACCTTTCTGGGTCGGGCGGACTCAGTGGAAATGACATTTCTGCATGCAGAAAGCTGCCCTATAAAGTCAAATACTAATCTGAAGTGAAATATTAAAATCAAGCAAAGAAGGCATAGGCAAGCACTGAACAAATCCTAGACCTTGAGTGTGTTATACGCTTTAGTTTTTGGTTAAATTGCGAAAATGGATGGCCTGTTTTTTTTTTTTTTTCTTTTTGTTTTTTTAAAGAAATTTTCAGATTTTAGTGCCGATGGTATGTCTTTGGATTTTATAGACATTAAGTCTATGGCTAATCTTGATTTTCTATAATAAAATAATATTGTATGTGTATCATTAATTTAATCTTTAAAAAAAAACAAAATTTACTATATGTAAATGTTCTCCTTTTTTCACACGTAAGAGATGTGTTTTACATTTCAAATAATCACCAAAAGCTTTAAAGGGATTATAAACATAAATCTGAGAAATAGAGCAGATTGGGCTTCATACAAAGGCTTAAAGAGATGCACGTGTGTGTTCGGGTCTGTTTATGCATGCTTCTGCTGTTTGTACTCTGAGCATGGTTGTGATTTCCCTCAAGGTCAAATGGGTTTAATGCTGCCCAGACAAACACGTGCAGGACTGGGATTCAGGTGGGCCGGTCTATATTTTTGTGGGTGTGGGGAGCTGTGGGTGGGATACTGATCTCTCTTAATTCAGCAGTTGCCAGAACTGTCACTCTGTCTCTAAATAAGATGAATGATGCCGGAGTGTGAGTGAAGGAGTGTTGGGGGGAGGAAATGGACTGCTGCTTCACGGTGTGTATGTGTGAGGGGACGTGTTTTTGTGTGCTAGAGTGGGAACAGTATATGTAGATAAAGCAGCAGTGGAATAGCCAGTGCAGGCCATAAAAATTGCTGCATAGCAAATGCACCCCTTTTGATATGAAGATATGAAGCAGGATCATAGGATCTAACCACACTGCAAAAATGATTTAGGGATCGCTTGAGAAACATCACAAATAGTGCAGGGTGCTGATTCCAAACTTCCCAGATCTCCAGACGTGGAATCTCCTGGACAAACTAGTCTGATTTGTGGATGGCCTGCCTCACAACTTGCAGTACTTGACAAAGCTGCCACATCCTGATTAGAATGACTAGAATCCCATCTGAAAAGTTAAGATGATGAATGTGATTTTCTTCATCAGTTTTACATAGTTAGACATTTTCATTTTATGACCAGCAAAACAAGGAACTTGTTTTCTTTAAAAACAGGACGCTATTTAAAAAGGGTGCAGATATTTTTTCATGCTCATTCAGGTCCCAGAAATGAACGACTGTCCTTTTTGAAAAAAAAAAAATTAAGGACCAAAAAGTTGTATAAAACACATCTTGAGTTAAGAAACCATTTTGAACTCATGGTGTAACTTTAAATATTACATGCAGAAATGAAAAAAGAATCACTTACATGTCTGGTAGAAAATACGTAGCACTACGCAGTGTCTAAATTTGAACATTTTAATCAAATTGACAGAACACACATCCTGCGATGGGCTGCCGACCTGTCCAGGGTGCGTCCCCCGTCCTTCGCCCTGTGTGCGCTGGGTTGGACTCCAGCACCCCCCCGCGACCCCGTTTGGGACAAGCGGCAGAAAATGGATGGATGGATGGATGACAGAACACATCCTCCAGTTAATAAGGTTTATCAACATTTACTACATTTAAAGTTAAATATTTTTGTCAATTTACAATTTATACCCAGGTCATATTTCAGCTCAGTTCAACTATTCTCAGTATTTGAACACAGAATTTCGGATGGAATTTTGAAGCCGAAGGGACAAATGTTCAGATTTAAACAATGTGATAAAAACAAAAGAACAACACTGAACATTTACATAGAAACATAAATCTAACACTTGCTAGATATTTAATGTTTTGATGAGTTGCCTGTGGAATGATTCATATGTAGGTCTCAAACTCTGATTGAGCATATGAAGTCCATGCAAGCCTTAAGGCGACTTTAGCACGGAAAGCTTTGGAGGGGAAAGGGCACTGGCACTGCTGGTGGGGGCAGGTTGAAGAAGGGAAAGGGCATTAGAACTGCCGGTGGGGCAGGTGGGAAAGCTGAGGAAGAGTGCAGAGATGTCAGGTTCGGCCATCTGGAAAAGTCCAAGCAAAGCTGGGGCCTCTCATGTCCAGCTTGTGAAATGATTAGGCCATGATCTAATATAATAAGCCCGTGCTGAGTGGGCCTTTTGGCACCATGAAGAAGAGCCGTTCATAAAGGGCACCAAAAATGCTAATTCATTTTTCTTAGTTGGTGTTTCTCAGGTGTACATGACTTTCGAAAAGCCGTGAATATTCTTGAAATGCTCTAATCCAATCCTGACCTGAAATGTTAACAACAGCCACACTAATGCCAAAGCTAGCTCAATTCACATCAGCACTCATTTCTCAATTGAGTTTTTCATAAATAATGAAAATACATAAATTAAATATGTTATTATGATGAAAGTCAATATTATTATTCCATTTCACCTTGGCTGTGCTTGTTTGTATGGGTGCACATGAGCAATGGATTAGAGAGGTATTTGTCTCTGGTTACGTGTGTGTGTGTGTATGTGTGTGTGTGTGTGTGTGTGTGTGTGTGTGCGTGTGTGACCATGCTTTGACACTCTTGGAGCGCTCACTGGGCATCAGTGAAGTCTTACTGGTACTGTGACCAACAGCAGAGGCTTAAAAGGGTGTAGGCACGTTGATTTGACAACGTTTTTCTTGCTATTTGCCATTTACAGCAAAATGAAGTGGTTTCATTTGGTGTCTTTGCTCCTGACTGCCTTCGGAGGTACAGATTTTTTCCTCTCGTGTGTTAAACTTTCGTAAAATAGCATGATTCAATGTTTCAGCAGGTTTGCGGTATTAGAGGGGTGCATGCATTAACAATGGCATGTTTCACTGTATGTTATTGGTTAGCATTATTGAAAGCATGATTTTCAAATGTTTGAAGTTGAATTTCTCACCAACAAACCTCATTCTAACATAAAGAACAAAGATTGCACAAACCATTTTGTATTTACAATATAAAAAAAACAGGAAAAAAATGGGATTCTACCATATAAAGCGTCAGATGAAATATCCGTTTTCAGACTACACAAAACTTTGATTTGATTGACAGCTACAGATGTTCATGTGACTGTGGGTGATTTTGCACCCCCTATCTGAAAGATTATTATATAGTTCCCGATTGTTGAGCCTGGCCAATCTGACTGAAGGGTGAATTTAAAACAGTTTGAAATGAAAAAAATGTTTTCTCATTCATGACAACCTTTTCTTAAAGACTAAAGAAGAGATTGTTAATCTAGTGACGGAATTTAAATAAGACATGTAAAGGCACATTAAGGCTGGGAAATGCTGACATAAGACACCAGCGGTCTGGATGATAAACAGGGAGCGGAACTCACACATGTTCTCTGGTAACTCTAGAACTAATGGAACTTTCACACGTTCCCTCTTAGCCCCCACCTCCAACAGTGGGAATGAACTAGCTAGCAGAACATCACACACAGTAACCAAGTTCCTCACTCAGACTCACTTCAGGTTCTACGACTTTATGCTTTACAGTTTACACTGAATAGAGATAGGACTTTTAAGTTACACTGATGTAGGAGTCTACTGGACCAAGGGCTAGTCCTAAAATGTGATCGTGTATTTGGATAGTACCCTCCTAAAAATAATGGAGGGATCTCCATAATGATAACCAACCTTTTGCCATTTGTGACCCAAATTCTGGACACTAAAAACATCTACACGTCTTGAACTCATCCAGTCCTTTAAAATGCAAAGATGTATAAGTACAGTAATCAGTGATCAGTGCCGCACACAACATAATAATGCTAATGTATCTGCAAAAATGATGCTTTTTTATTTAGAATGGCAGAATGGAAGAAACGGAGGAAATAATGGAAGCATTGCTTAAAAAATGATTTGGAGTATAGATAAGGCAGCTTGGTGATACAGATTTCCGTGTTCTGCACTGAGCATGTACAGTGGTTTTATTGCTGTGTTTTGTGTTGAGCAGGACTGGTTTGGAGTTCCGAGGATGAGACTCGTCTGGTTAAAAGTCTCTTCACTGGGTATAATAAAGTGGTCAGACCTGTCAATCACTTTAAGGATGCAGTGGTGGTCACTGTAGGACTGCAGCTGATCCAGCTTATCAGTGTGGTATGAGATACTGTTGTGGACTGTATGCTGAATATGTTATGAGTGATCTAGAATAAACTATACAAGCGCTGTCTTTGGGCTTGCAGAGTGCAGCTCGTCAGTGCAGGACAGCTAAAAAAATTTTTTTTTAAGTAAAACGGAATATGTTACATTTTTTTATTTCTACTGACTCACTATAAGCTTTTAATATTGTTGTTCTCAATTTAGGTACATAATTGAAGCCTTTGTGCCACATTTACATTGTTTTTATGTTGGAGAACTAAATTTGCCTGGACTTTATATATAAATTTTTCTGGCATTATATCATGTATTGGAAACCAACTTTAAACCCTTTTTATTCCTGGTGTCTCTGACAGGATGAAGTTAACCAGATTGTCACTAGCAATGTGCGGCTGAAGCAGGTACTCTAGGAGAATTTCCATTTGATTTTTTTTTTGTATGCACATATAAAGGTAACTGAATACTGCTTTAAAGATATTAGAGACAGTATTACGCTCTGCCGCTCTCATGATAGTTACATAATCCACTTACTCTCCCTTCAGCAATGGAAAGATGTGAACCTGCAGTGGAACCCAGAGGACTATGGAGGGATAAAAAAGATTCGAATTCCCTCTACTGACATCTGGAGACCTGACCTTGTTCTCTATAACAAGTATGACATGGGGCTACTTCCTCTTTATCTAGATCTCATGCATTCGAGCATGCTTACGTAATCTGTGCTGATGGACTCATGTAAGAGTGACGTTTTTTTCTGTCCCATGACTAATGCATTTGAATGGATTTGTGGGTGTGTGTATATATGCAGTGTGGGAATGAAAAAACACTTATATTGCAGCAAGTTAAATCTGGACATTTCATCACAAGTTTCTGCCTCTCACTATATGCTCTGTCTCACCCACATGCATGCCTGTACACACACACACCCAAACATGCATGGACACACACAGCCATTTCTCCTTGACAACCAGCCTGCTGCCTGTGAGACCCTTGTCCGCTTGCTGGTTGGCTGGCATGAGCTACAGTGAGAGTGGTGTGATGCCAGGACCATCTCCAGGGCAGTCTCTAGGCAGAGCTGTTTGCGCTTGTTAACCCTGTTCTCTTCTACTTTTTATCCCCTTTTCCTCTTCTATTCCTTTTCCACTTTTTTTTATAGATTGTTGACTGTTTAAGCTTAGGGCTTCAGAATATACAGAATATTCCATCCATACAGCTCATACAAACCAAAATTAAGATGCCAGAAAAAAAGTGCATTTTTTTTTTTTTTATGAAAACAAACAAATTAATATTTAATTATTTAGCCCACAGCTGTTTAGCCCCTCCTATGAACATAAACGTTTTCTGGTTTTTTTTCGTTCTTTTTTTTTTTTTATCGAGACACAGTACAAAGCAGCCAATCAGAAAGAGGTCTTATACAGCTATTTGTCTAAAGGGCACAGTAAACATAATAATAAATAATAATGAAAAGTGGAAAAATATAAAACTTTAAGTGAATTTGTTGTTTTGTTCTGAACTGTTTTTGCCAAATATAATCAAAAATAAAAAGCAAAAATTTTACCTCCAGCACAATTCATTGATTTAGTTGCTCTGACATAGTTAACAGAACTAATTAATAATACTCTTCTTCTTAATCATTTCATTTTCCCCCCTAGTGCAGATGGTGACTTTGCCATTGTACACGAGACTAAAGTTCTGCTGGAGCATACAGGAATGATCACATGGAACCCTCCGGCCATATTTAAGAGCTACTGCGAGATCATTGTGCTTCACTTCCCTTTCGACCTCCAGAACTGCAGCATGAAAGTCGGAACTTGGACCTTTGATGGAAACCTTGTCGTCATCAACCCTGTAATAAAAAAATCGATAATTAATGATTTTAAATATTTAAATTGTGGTTATTGATTATGAAAATGAAATCTCACTTTTCATTACAACTGAAGTTAAATTCTAAAACTCAGCTTTACACAATGCATCTGCTGTCTTCAGTTATCTTATTCATGTGTATTCGTTTATGGAATATTCTGACATTTTCTATTGTTAATCAAAGCTGCATTCAGTCATATTTAAATCACGCCCCTTTGCTGATGATCCTTCTTCTCATCATTTAGGACAATGATCGGCCAGACCTGAGTAACTTTATGGAGAGTGGAGAGTGGGTGATGAAGGATTATAGAAGCTGGAAGCACTGGGTGTATTATGCCTGTTGTCCAGACACACCCTATCTAGATATCACCTACCACTTTCTGATGCTGAGACTGCCGCTCTACTTTATTGTCAATGTTATCATCCCCTGCATACTTTTCTCTTTTCTGACTGGCCTGGTCTTCTACCTGCCTACAGACTCAGGTACTGGATCAATGGATCCATTAATTTATTACTAGCTATTTAATGGCTCACTGACTGGCTTGCTGGCTGGCTGGCTGGATGGATGGCGGATGGATGGATGGATGGATGGATGGATGGATGGATGGATGGATGGAAAAAAATACAGGCAATAATTCCAAAGATGGCAAGTTAGATTAATGAATGGAGAGATAAAAGGAATACTGAATTAAAATGTTATTGCTAGTAAAGGTCCTTTGCTTTCTCTCTGGGTTTTTCTCCAGGCTTCTATTTACTTTCAGACTGAAAGTGTCTGTGGCTGACATAGGCTCTGTCTACAGCTAACAGGAGTCTGAGCTATGAATGCGCATGTGTATGTTGGTGACACTGATGTGTATATGTGTATGTTTGTGGCAGTAATGTGCTGATGCGCAGTAGAGGATCCATCTCATTAGGCTCTTTCAGAGGCTCTGGTCTCACCACGTCTGTCAGCTTGACTGCTCTAATGTATTATACATCACACATGTCTCTTGCTCTCTTTCTCTCTCTGCATACAGTACTGTGGAAAAGCTACCCCCTCATTCATATGTTGCTACTGAAAGCAAAATATGAAATATTTTACTGTATTGTTGAGGAATAGTTCTCCAGGCTTCCTTACCTTAAGACATGATGTGGCGAAGAAACAGGTGAAGGTGATTACAGATGATCAGGCTGGTGATTAGTAAACTGGTGATGTTGAACGCTGAGTGGTTGGAAGCCCTTTTTCTAGGAACCTTCTATGTTTAGATAAACATTTATTCCTAGTTCTTTAGTTTAATGAATTGACAGTTTGACACGATAAAATAATATTTCTCCACCAACAAGATGATTACCTGGCAAAATATAAATGATGATAGGTGGCTCAAAACTTTTTCACAGTACTGTATGTCTGACTTTGTATAGACATACAGGTTGCTATTCCATGGTTGCTAATGGCAAGGAATATGAACCTAGGCTTATTATGATGAACATACAGTTAAAGGCCAGATGTGTTCTCTGTGTAGTTTGGTTGATAATTGGTGATAATTTAAAAAAAAAAATTTGCCTTGCTTTAGAGCAAAAAAAGGATCCAAGTCAGCTTGTCAATGTTGATAGCACAGTCACTGATTAGGGTCAGTCTTGATTCCGCAGCTTGGGTGCCAGGAGGGTGTTTAAGACTCTCTGTTCAGTGGAGCATGATAAAGGCAATAGAGCTGTTCAGTCTCCTTAAAGAGCACAAAGCTCTTTCTATGTAATGAATTTCATGATGTCAATAAGCTGTTTGTAGAGGAGTAAAATTGTATAAAACAAGATTTTTCTAATCTTTTCCATTAATATACCCTTAGAATCTTCCTAATCCTCCGGTTTGGGACTTACTGTGACTGATAAAATGCAATGTGCAAACTTCAGCCTGTATGCCACCATTGAAGGTAATGATTTTCAGTAGGGGTGTTTTTTTCAGGAAACCATCAACCGAGGAGGACCCTAAGGCTAAAATCATTAAAACTACTTTAAAAATATCACTCTTACTAATCTGATTGGTTAGACAGTGTCTTATTCATATCAACAAGACTCCTTTGCCATCTTAATGATAGCCTAAATATGCTCTGAGAAGGATGAGGAATTCCTTGGGAATACATTGTATTTAAGGTAAAGGTTTGGCTGACCGTTGTGTTTAAAGGGTGGTGGTGGTCTAGTGGTAGGGTACTTGCCTATGGACCTATTGGTCAAGAGGTCCCAGGTTTGAATCCCACCTCTAGCACTACCACCACTGGGTTCCTAAGCAAGACCCTTAACCCTGAATTGCTCCAGGGGGACTGTCCCTGTAATTAGGACATGGAAGTCGCTCTGGATAAGAGCGTCTGCTAAATGCCGTAAATGTAAATGTAAATGTAAAGCTATAATAGCCTAACATGAAGAAGCACATTTTAGACTCCAAACATGTCTTTGTTGATCATCTCCCACAATAATAAGTGAAAAAGTGTATATACATTTTTTTGCCTAATTATTCCTTTAAGGGGCTGATCTACTAGCTTCAACCAAAGATGTATCCTGGCGGTGTTAAAATGCTACATTTACTGAATTGATTTTGCTGAAAAAGTGCTATCACTGCTGCTGGACTTTTAGTTGCCCTCAGCATATTCCAGGCCATGTCAGCATGTTGGTGAATGCACTTTGCACAATATAACACAGATGTATTGATTAAGTTGTTTAATTAATAGATGTGTGTTGTCAGCTGCTTGACAATGGAAGTCAAGATTAAGACGTGCACACATATATACAAAGAAAGAAAGAAAATTAACAAACCAACAAACATATTCCCTAAGGATGTTTCATTGGTGTACAGCTGTATGTTAGTGACGCATATAGAGCTCTGTCAGCTCACCATCGTCCTTCACCCTGACCTTGGAACTTACTATATTGTGTGAACTCATTAAATGACTATGTATAGACTGTACTGAGGCGCCGCTTGACTTAAGGGGCCTCCTGTACACATTTAGTCCAACAAATGCTGGTATAATGCATTACAGAGACAGCTGGGGGTTGGAATCAAATCCTAGTCGTTGTTTCTAACATGAGTAGAGGAAAAATGTGCTGTTAAGCTCAGCAAGTTCATATATTCTCTCTCTCTCTCTCTCTCTCTCTCTCTCTCTCTCTCTCTCTCTCTCGCTCTCTCTCTCTCTCTCTCTCTCTGGTGTGTGTGTAGGTGAGAAGATGACCCTCAGTATCTCAGTTCTGTTGTCTCTGACTGTGTTCTTGTTGGTGATTGTTGAGCTGATCCCCTCTACATCCAGTGCTGTTCCGCTCATTGGCAAATACATGCTCTTCACCATGGTCTTTGTCATTGCCTCCATCATTATCACCGTCATTGTCATCAACACACACCACCGCTCTCCAAGCACACACACAATGCCTGCTTGGGTTCGCAAGGTGGGTACAGTGTGTACACCACTAACCACATGATTAGGTTATGTTTCTTTTTTTATATAGCTCCATATATATATATATAATTTCCTCATATATCCTCTTGGGTCTTAATGCTGGGCCTTACACCAGTGAAATCATTTACTTTTTGTATAGAGTGTATGTTTTATATATAGGTTTATACATTTTACTCTTTCAATAAACTGCCACCCTACCAATTATTATCATTATACACACACCGTGCATAATTAATGGTATGACATATAATGTTTACTAAGCAGTGTGATCATGTTTACATCATTGAACTGTTGTTATTTATAAAAACCTGCACAGTGCTGACACCTAGTGATCAGAGCAATGTGATAGCTCAGTACACAATCCAGAAGGACCCAGTAACCTTACCTCCCAAAGCTGGTCTTGATTTCCAAGTCCATGAACAACTGCTGTAATGCAGTGTTTTATTACGGGTTTAATGTATTTGAACAAAGGTTGCTCATTGAAATTTCTTAAAAAGAAAAGAATAAACATCTGTGACATGTTTTTGTCTTTTTGTTTTCTCTCTTGCTGATCCAGATTTTTATTGAGACCATCCCCAACCTGATGTTCTTCTCCACAATGAAGCGACCCAGTATAGAAAATCAGACAAAGAACATTTTCACTGCTGATCTGGACATCTCTGATATCTCAGGGAAACCAATGCCCACTGCTGTGCCCTACCAGTCACCCATCACCAAAAACCCAGACGTCCGCAGTGCTATAGAGGGTGTCAAATACATTGCAGAGACCATGAAATCTGATGAGGAGTCCAACAATGTAAGATCAATGAAGCTGGATCATTCACAGAGATATTTAAGCTTCTTTTTTTCATTTTATTTTGGTTCATCAAATTTTCAGTTGACCTTGCAATTCATTCAGAAAATCAAACATTGTTGTTTTGCTCTCTCTCCCTATCTCTCTCTCTCTCTCCCTCTCCCTCTCTTACCGCACCCCCCTGTCCTGCAGGCCTGTGAGGAGTGGAAGTTTGTTGCCATGGTCCTGGATCATATTCTGCTGTGTGTGTTCATGTCAGTGTGTATAATTGGAACACTGGCTGTGTTTGCTGGACGACTCATTGAGCTGAGTGTGTTATGATGTGATTAAGACATATTGTCAGTCATAAAGGGACCTTTGGATAACTAAATATGGAGATAGTTATTATATTATAGTACAGGACAGTGTGGACAGAAATGATGTATAATTGTGCCTTATATAGTATCATTGTAGACAAAAAGCATTGTAGACAAATTGATGATTTTTTTAGGATATATTTATGTATTGATTGATTACAACATTTACACTGCTTTGGATTGCATCTTAGTAACACAATAAAAGTGAATCTGTCTTTATTCATTTATTGAACGCTTGCTAATCTTTTACTAAAGTCCATACATCCTGTTTTCAAGCTAGCTTCCTCACATCACAGGGAATTATTCCTCATTCACTTCAGTACAAACCAAATAGGGAGATACTTACTCATATCAAATTACCAGCTGAACAGGAAGCAGCATTCAGCTTGTTTGTCGCATTTGTGGCCCAAAATATCTAAATATTCATTATATTCACCTTCCACTAATTTATGAAGCCGGATGTGTTTTTTTTTGGAAACTGCACCAGTGACCAAAACGGTCCAGACTTCCCTTCCTCATTCACAATAATTACATGCCATATATATTTCATAGTAATTAAGAAAGAATTTATAGCAGTAAGAGAGTAATAAGGGTTTGTATAAAACACATAATTATTAAACTATTTGAGAGTTTAAGAAGTGGTAGCATTTCGGTTATAAATACTACTTGAATATATCATTGTTTTCAATCTGGATGGACTATGTACTATAATGGAAAGATGGACTAACTGATGTCCCTCGCTGATAAACAATTGTGCTGCTATCACATGTGAGTTATGGCATATTCAGGTAACAGTATAACATATCCAAATAAAACAGTTTTAGTAATTCCAGGCTCAGATGCATTTGTCAATACACAATGCCTGTTTGTGTCTGAGTGATAATAATCAATTTGTTCCTCTTTCTGTTAATGCACTTAACAGGAGTATCTTCGCAGTATACAGTCACTGTAGCTGTTCTCATTCTCTCAGAGTCAATGGATGAGGAAATGTGTGGTAGCGTTCGTTTGCATGCCTTACTCTATGGCCCACTCCCTGTGTGAGAGACTGTGCTGTGCACCTTCTGATTGGCCTGCTGCCACAGAGAGAGACAGAGAGAGAGAGGAAGTGCAATGCAACAGCCTGTGCAACTGTGGAAGTGACTTCTCTACAGCTGCAATCTTGGGTGAGTCCAGCTTTACAGATAAGCTTGAGTGAAAAACAGGGGAGTGCGGGTCATAGGAGGAAAGGTGAGCTGTGGATCACAGTCTGGGGCACCCTTGCCAGTCAAAGGTTGGTATTTTTTGATCTAAAGGTGTTTTTTTGGGGAGAGCTCCACCTCAGGAAACTCAGAGGAGGAAATATGAAGTTCTCAGAAAATGTATACCAAAGAACAGAAAGGTACTTTATCCAGGCCCATGATTATGATCCGTTCTATTTAAAGTTATCATGAAAAAAAAACCAAAAGCTTCAAATTAATTCATCCTTTTACACTTTTTTTTAAAAAATCGTTTAGTTTCTTAGGAGGTAAAATGAGTTCTGTGGTATCAGTCAAGTGTTAATAACACATTCAATAGTTTGTAAGAGTGCAGAGTGAAGGAAAAGTTATTTTCATCGGTGGTTAAAGAGAACTGTCAAGAACATTATACTTAACACATTTTAATAATATCACTTTCTATGGACGTTTATGTGTATATTACCTAGGTCTTCATTAAGCTCCTGGAAAACTGGAAAGGCAATCAGCCCTGATAACGAAGGCACAAAACTGACCTTTTGCAACTTTTGCATGTGATTTTGTTTTTCCCTCACACTACACACTCTTACACAAATGGCACAGCCTGTTAAGTAAGTTTTTTTAACCTGGCCTTTACTGATAGCTGTTGCGGATTGTGGTGAACTGCTTTAAAATGGGAACAGTCAGTTTCTCATCTTAAGCTAAAGATCAAAGATCAGGACATCTTAACATCTTAACCTTTGTTATTTAGTTCCACTTGTTTGTCATCTTCTTCTTCTGGCTGCTCCTGTCAGGGGTCACCACAGCAGATCAGTTGTTTCCATTTCTTCCTGTCCTCTGCATCTTCCTCCTTCAACTCGACCACCTGCATGTCCTCTCTCACCCCGTCCATAAACCTTCTCTTTGGTCATCCTCTTTTCCTCTTTCCTGGCAGCTCCATCTTCAACATCTTCCTCCCAATATAATCCTTGTATCTCCTCTGGACATGTCTAAACCAACACATCCTTGCTTCTCTAACTTTGTCTCCAAAACACCCAACCTCAGCTGTCCCTCTAAAATACTTATTTTTAATCCTGTCCATCCTTGTCACACCCAACAAAAATCTTAACATCTTTAACTCTGACACCTCCAGCTCTGCTGCCTGTCTTTTCATCAGTGCCACCATCTCCAGCCCCATATAACATAGCTGGTATCAGGACAGTCCTGTAAACCTTTCCTTTCACTCTTGCTGGTACCCCTCTATCACAGATCAACACTGCCATTTGTCTCCACCCATTCCAACCTGCCTGCACTCTCTTCTTCACCTCTCTTTCACACACCCCATTACTCTGAACTGCTTATTCCAAGTATCTAACTACTCCACCTTTGTCACCTCTACTCCCTGCATCCTAACCACTCCACTTTCCTCCCTTTTGTTTACACTCATGTATTGTTTCTTTGTCCTACTTACTTTCATTCCTCTCCTCTCTAGAGGAGGTCACCTGGTCACCACTCCAGGTTCTTCTCAAGCTGCTCCCTACTCTCACTACAGATACAACTAACCTTGTCCATCAACCTGTCCATTACCATTGCAAACAAAAATGGGCTCAGTGCTGATACTTGATATAATCCCACCTCTACTTTAAATGCATCCTTCACCCCTACTGTAGACCTCACCACTGCCACACTGCCCTCATACATATCCTGTACTACTCTCACATGCTTCTCTGCCACCTGACTTCCTCATTCGAGACCACAACTCTTCTTTATGTGCCTTGTCATATGCTTTCTCTAAGTCCACAAAGACACAATGCAATTCCTGACCTTCTCTATACTTCTCCATCAACACCCTCAGAGCAAATATTGTTTCTATTGTGCTCTTTCTTGGCATAAAACCATACCACTCACCTCTTTCCTTATCTTAGCTTCCAGTATTCTTTCCCATAATTTCATGATATGACTGGTCAGTTTTATCCCTCTATAGTTACTACAGCTTTGCTCATCACCCTTATTCTTGAAATCGGTACTAGTTAACTTCTCCTCTGTTCCTCAGGCATCCTCTCACTTCCCAAGATTATTTTAAACAATCTGGTTAGAAACTCTATTACCATCTTTCCCAACCTATGTGCTTCCACTGGACCAACAGCTTTTCCATTCTTCATTCTCTTCATTGCTGCTTTTACTTCCATCTTGTTAATACGCTGCAGTTTCTAGTTCACTATCATCACATCATCCAATTTTCTCTCTCTCTTTTTCTCTTCATTCATCAGCCCCTCAAAGTACTCTTTCCAACCGCTCAAAACTGCTCATTTGTGAGTATGTTTCAATTTCTTTCCTTTATTGCCCTAACCTGCTGCACATCTTGGTTCCACTTTTGAGTACTTCTGAAAAAAAAGATAGCAGCACATTGTCTAATAATTTTGTTTTTACATTGAATGATGCTTGATTAAGAAATTAGTGCCGATGTTGAGCCAACATAAGCAAAACAATACCATAAAGCAGACCACAGCAGGCCTCATGATACTGAAAACACGTGTAGCCTTTCAACATGTTACAGTATAAGTTCTCTTAAATTTAGTCAGCTTGTATCTGTGGGTAAGTGGATGTGTCTGTGGCTTCCTCTAACTGCAGAGGAAATGGAGATGCACATTTTACGCAGCAGCCATCATTAGAGGTATGTGCATCAGGAAGTTGCTGTGACCTCTTCTACAGCAGATGATAAGACCCCAGCTTCCCTCAGTTAGGCGTACTGCTTCTGCTCAAGTCACTAAATTTAGTGAGCTTCTGCTCAGTTAGGCTCTAACTAAGTTGTACTTTTTCTTGGTTTTTCAAATGACTTGATATTCTATGTCATAGCAGTTTATGCTTCTCTCAGATCATCCGCAATGCAATGAAAATCTTACCAATGCACACACAAATACACACACACACACACACACACACACACACACACACACACGTCAATAGTTGATCGATGATGTTATCTATTATCAAAATTCCATGATAAACAAGAATTATAGGTCATTTTGTTGTATTGGTGATTTAAAATTCTGTATTTTTCTCCTTTTTTCGAGTATTCTCAGTGGCAATACATAACAATCTATAAGTAATAAATCTAACCTTCCCCCTAACCCTGACAGCTGTAATAAAACAGATATGTTTTAAATCTTTCAAAAAAAAAAATTTAAAATTAAAAAGTGTATAAAAGTTGTCTCTTAGGTTAGCCCTGGGTTTTCTCCAATCATGTTCTCTATATACAACATGAGGCATGGGCAAAACCAAAACGACAAAATGTAAAAGTGGAATCGCAAAGCAGCTGTACATCCTGGGGCTGCTGAGCTGGAGAACAGAGCAGTGATGAACCTGCTGGTCTCTTGTAAGCCCTGAGCTATTTTGGCATCAATCCTGAAGCCATGGGCCAGTGGAAACAAGCCAGACTGTGCCTAGCCTGCCATGTTAAATTACAGAAACATGGCCAGAGCCACATGTGCATCACTTGCTACTTGCAATGCAAGAACACTTTAGCTTCTGGTTGTCATAGTGAATATAGGTAATAAGGTCACTTTCCTATGATGGTTTTTACATCAAATGCGTTCACAAATACTACTCTGTTAAAAACACTGTTTAAAAACATTTTACACAGTTCACCTAGTTCAGATACAGACAAGAGAACTAAAGATAACTTTTCTTTAAGAAAGAGGAAGCTCTCGAAGTGTCAGTAACTTCTTGTTTTGATGGTGAACTTGGATTGTTTAGTCTGCTTTAGTTTTTGCATCAAAACCTCTTTCACGGCTTGTAAGTGCCTTAGAGTTCTTTATCAACCACAGGAAAATTAAGCGCGAAGCTTTGTTGTGAGTATGTCTCTGTGTGAGTGTGTGTATGTGTATGTTTGTATGTGTGTGTATGTGTGTGTTTGTGTGTGTGTGTGTGTGTGGGTAGGGGTGTGTGTATGTGTGTGTGTGTGTGTGTGTGTGTGTGTGTTGTTCAAGGTGTGAAAACACCCCATCCTCTTGGTTCTTTGTCGCTAATATCTCTCTCTCTCTGCATCTGTAACATTTAGGTATAGAGTAAGAAAGGGTTTAAAAAGGAGTGAATATGCCTGGACCTCCACCACCACCACCTCCGCCTCCTCCAACATTTTCCTTGGTAAGACTCAAAAAAATAAAACTTGGGTCAATTTGGGTCAGTATTGGACAGAATATACGCTGGGTTCATCTTGTCCTTTTCAACCAACCATTTCACATACTGCCTTTAAGACTGGTTTTGTTTTAGCCCAGTAATCTCTGTAAAACATTTACCTGAACTAAATTTACATTAGGGCTAACAATAAAAAATATATATACCCCTTGCTAAAATTGTGTATTTAAAATTTCTGTGTATTCCAGCTGAGCATTAAGATCAGCAGACACTGCTTTACTGAAGGATCCACAAATGAAGCATAAAAAGACTGGAGATGCAGCATTTAGTTCTTATGAGACAATACTTTGGAACATGCTGCCAATAAATATCCACCAGGCAACTTCAGTTAGTTGTTTTAAAACAGAGCCAAGAACATTTTTATTTAGCTGAGCTTTCTGCTAATATCTTTATTTTCTTCACATTAAAACTTACTCTAACTATATTGTACACATTTTCTTTATGCATTTTAAAATGTCTTAATTTTCCCAGTTCAGTCATTAACAACAATTACAATTAAACAACTAGCGATTTTAATAATAGTTTCAAAACTTAAAAGCATTTCAAGCTGCATCTCATAGCATAAAAGCTCTCTACAAATAATGTCGATTATTCTTATTGTTGTTGTTGTTGTTGTCACTTATGTATAAAGTCCCTTAGAAATAAATAGCAACAATTAATTTTAGCAGGAAGTATTGTCTTGGTCTTAAAGAGGCACATCACCTTGGGTGTCTTGGCAAACAGAGCAAAGTCTTGTTGGAGATATGTAGGCCTTGGTAATCCTGGCAAAAAAAAAGGTTAACTGTAAAATACATATCTTTTAAAAAACATTATTATACATATAATTATATTATATAATTATGTAATGTACCTGTCAGTAAGACTTAGCCAGTCACTAACCCAGGAGCTGGGCTTCACAAAATCACCCAGGACTATGAAAATAAGAAAATCACAACAACTGTTAGATCTCAACTCAACTCAACTGTGTTAAATGCAGGAAAGCAATTATCTTAAAGGAGAATAATATTAGCAGGATTACTCCATACTCATCCCAAAAAGTAAATATTCATTTATACCTCTCATTTCATACATTTTTATTTTGCATTGGCTAAAAGCCTATTTAAGAAGCATTTGTTACTCTAGAGAACCATCTAGTGGTGAGAACAGTGATTATTTTTATTATTGCTTATCTCAGCAACTGTCATTCATTTAAAACAGGCAAATACTGAGAAACCACTTCTGAACAAATCTGAGCAACATGGAAGGAATGCCTTACTGTCAGACATTTCCAAAGGAGCCCGCCTGAAGAAAACTGTCACCAATGACCGCAGTGCCCCAGTGTTTGATAGTGAGTGATTTCTGAATCTGTGAGATACACACAAAGATTACAGCACATTCCTCTTCAGATCTAACATCAACATCATCTAGTTCAACACTAAAACAAACAAAAAATAATGGATTTAGTGATTTCATATTTAATCTGTCAGTGTAAGATATAACTTCTATATATAACTATATAGTGTCCCATGTCCTCTGGTATATTCTAAAAGGAACACTCAGCAAACTATAAAATGTACCAGAAGATCTGGTGTCTTATTATTATTTTTCAGAATAATATTTGTTTCCACAGAGCCCAAAGGAGGGGGTGGAGGAGGAGGAGGAGGAGGAGGAGGAGGAGGAGGTGGAGCTCCAGGTGGCCTAGGTGGATTGTTCCAGGGTGGTATGCCAAGGCTAAAATCCCCAGGAAGCAGAGATACCTCTGGTAATTATTATTTAATTTCTTAAAAACAAACAAACAAACAAACAAATAAAATACTCAGTAAAATGTATAAAAGGGAATTTTTCATTCTGTGGTTTGTTTACATCCATGTATCTTTAAACAGCAAGGCCACCTATGCCACCTACTAGTGGTAGATCACCGACAGCAGGAGGAGGAGCTCCTCGACTCCCTGCCACCCCTCCTGGGAGAGGGACTTTGGGACGGGGGAGTGCTCCACCTGTGCCTTCCTCTATGCCTTCCCCCCAACGCAGTTTCCAGCCTAGTGGGCCTCCTAGTTTACCTGGAGGTCGGCCCCCAAGCTCCCATTCTTCACAACCCACATTGCAAAGCAGACGCCCCAGCCTACCCCCAGCCCCTGGACGGCAAGAAACGTTACCCCCACCTCCTGTACCATCTTGTGGTCGTCCAACTTCTGCCTGCTCAGATGATTTTCCCCCTCCTCCACCATCCCTAGGAGGAAACAGGGCATCTTTCCCCCCACCTCCAATTTCCTCTAGCGGTCGACCACCTCTTCCCACAATTCCTAGTGCCTCCTCAAATGATTTTCCTCCTCCTCCACCATCCATGGGTGGAAACAGTGCATCTTTTCCTCCACCGCCAGTTTCTCTTGGTGGACGCCCACCACTTCCCACAATTCGCTCTGGTTCTTCAGATAATTTTCCTCCACCACCTGTAGCTGGAAACAGAGCATCATTTTCTCGTGATGCACCCCTACCACCACCACCACCTCTAACAGGAAATAAACCACCTGTCCCCTCAGTTCCAAGGCCTACAAATAATAACCCACCACCACCTCCAGGAAGAGGAGATTTGCCTCCACTGCCACCTGCACCACGAGAGGAGTCAAACAACAGAACTACTCAAAGACATTCATCATCCAACACCCTGCCTGCTCCCCCACGTCCTGCAGGCTGTGGCCCACCTCCACCTCCACCCAGTGCTAGACCACCACAACAAGGAAGAAGCTCATCTGTTCGATCAAGTATGGCTCTGCAAAGTTGAATCATTTTTAATATGCACTGATATTCTATTTACTCACAATGTGGCTCAAAGTAAAACATTTGAAGTCTTTGTATTCTGTAGGTCCACTTCCGCCTCCCCCTCCACAAGGTGGAAGCAGAGGTGGTACTATGTCTCCTCCTGCACCTCCTCCCAGTCGCCCTGGAGGAGGTGGAGGTGGTGGCAGACCTCCTCCACCCCCCGAACGACCTGGAACAGGTGGCTTTCCTCCTCCACCTCCATCCACCATGGGGAATGGATACCAGAGCACCCCTCAACACAACGCTGGTATGGAATTCACCTTGTAGTCATGTGCAGTTGTAGTCCAGATGCATTTATTTCCCTCTTGTCTTACTTTAAATCATATCATGTAACTTTAAATACTTCTTGGTTGAATCCCTTCCTACACAGCTAGTGCACACCTAGTTTTTCTTTTTACAATCCATTCAACTGTCTGATTTGTGCAGTAAGATATGTGTGTAATTCAGATATTTTATAAAGGTTTGGAATGTAGTTCAGCCAGTCAGACTTAGGAATGTGGAAAGACAGAAAGACAGACAGACAGACAGACAGACAGACAGGCAGACAGTCTACTTTAAAAAACCTAAAAAAAAAAAAAAAAAAACAGGTTGTGGTAACCCAATTCAACCACATGTTTGGAAATATGTATAATAACAATACAAAAAATACAGTGATAAGAAAAAGTCATGGACTATCTTAGAAAACGATCTATTTTTCTGGGAAGTTAGGCTTTATTTGCTTTGGAGAAACTTAACACTTAAAGTAGTGGTTTAATTGCTCTTCTCAGGCCTGGTAATATTAGTAGTTAGTTTCTGATTATCTGCAAATCAATACACCATATTTACATCATTAATTAATTAAAATAAATAAATAAAAAATTAAGTATTGACCTTTATAGTATATTGCAAAAAGGGAAAGTCTTGGCATGCTGAACATTAATAATTTGGCTTCAACTGAGGGCATTAACATGCCACATGGCAATAAAGTTGCAAATTTACTGTTTTCAGTTGTAGGTACTTGCCAATATTTCCCATGTTACCTTCCACAGAATAAAAATGTTCATCTCTTTTCAGATGATTGGGATATGAGGTTTTCTTTCCATCCCTTATCTGAGCTGCCTCCTCCAGAGCCTTACATCTCTTTCCCTAAGACATACCCCAGCAAAGCTGGGAAGAACGAAAGCAAAGGTGAGGCACATTGTATTTGGTATATACACTCTGTTACAATGTTATTAGCAGGCTTTTTTCTGCAGCTGAACTCAGTATAGAAAAGCATGTCCATGTTCCCTGCAGGACCATCACCAAAAGAGAGAGGTGCTCCTCCACTGCCTCCAATACCAAGATGAAAGAACATCATCTTTGCCTTTGCAGTATTATTTGGTCAGGTTTTGATTGGTTGATCAGAACTCTTTAAAATCCTTTAGTTCTTAAAGTCTATGTTTAATAAATCTCTTTGAATGTTACAGTTAGTTCTAATTCCACACATATGTACACACACATACACACACACACACACTCTCACACACACACACACACACACACACATACACACACACACACACACACACACACACACACACACACACACACACACACACACACACACACACACACAGAGAATAGTAATTTTAGTAGTTAAAAAGCTTATTTAGTGCAATGCAGTTATATATTTTTGTTTTGTTTCCTGTTTTTTTATTTACATTTTAATAATCTTTTAAGTAAATTAAAAAATCCTCATTTGGAGGTAAGTCACTTTGGATACACTTTGGATCTGCTATATGAGTAAATGTAATGTAAATGTATTAGAAATGAAATACTTGATTGGATGTGTGGATGGACGGAGTTGGATAAAGACCTGTGCTGTTCTTGCTGAGAAGGCTTAAATAAAGCGCTTTCATTGTTCATCAGCCAGATCTCTGTCTTTTGAAAGGTTACATCAGAAAATAAAAACAAACAAACAAAAAAACTTTTCTCTTCTTAGTGATCCTAGTACTTTCAGTTTTTCATTTCTTTATGTTTATTGTGTGGCAGAGTTGTAAAGTAATGAAGACTGCTCTGAGATGAAATTATCTGCCTGAAAAAACCACAGTCAAAATTTTTTCAAGGGCATATGATAGAAAATCTCTTAAAACATCCCCAAAACCTATTAGAGAATTATTTTTTTAAATGTACAAATTTTTTTTAAATCCCACTTCCATGGATATCATTAATTTACCTTTATCAACATTAAACATTAAACAAGACTTTTATTGAACAAAAGGTTATGTATTTAGGACTTTTATTGTGGCACCACTGGTGTCGCCCCTGTACAGACTCGCTTGTCTCCGCCCCCGGAGTGTTTGATTGGTGAGTTCCAGTGTACTGATAACGAAAGTCGGAGAGGCTGCGGACGCCGGTCAGTGTGTGTGTGAGTGTGTGAGAGTGTGTGAGACCAAAAACCTGTCCTGAATACTGGAACGAAGTCTGTGTTTCCGCTTGGTATTAGGGTCGCGCGGGAACATCATGTCGTGACTCTCTCACCGATCAAAACAGAGGGAGGTTAACTTTACAGCCGAGGGTGCGCTGTGTTTACTGCCTGGACAGCTGTCAGCTCCTCATGTCAGAAAGGTGAGATCTTTAAAGACGATGTGAAGGTTTTATGTTTAAACGTGTCAATTTTTAAGAACATTTGATCAACAGAGTTCTTATCACGTGGTGTGTGTGTGTGTGTGTGTGTGTGTGTGTGTGTGTTAGGACTGGATAATGGCGATATTTATCCTTATCGTATTGACAATCGCAGTATTGTGAGAGTATCCTGATATCGTCAGTAATTACAGAGTTCAATAACTTCATGTTTCTTTCCAAAAAGTGCAGAATTAGTCCTGTTTAACTGGACTGAGTGCAGTGTTTGAGATATTAATTAAAAACCTTGTATTGTGGCACTTCTTCACTGCTTCCTTCCTCTCCATTCCTCTTCCTCTCTCAATTGTTTTACTTATTAAAATAACAATTTAGTTTTTGTTTTTCATTACATAATAGTATTACACACTCATCAGTGGGGCAGCGAACCCAGTGGTTAGGAAGTTGGCCCCAGGATCAGTAGGTTGCCCTGAGGTACCCTTGAGGAAGGTACTGTTCCCATCACTGCTCCTCAGGCGCTTTAAATAGCTGCGCACTGCTGCACGTTGTGTATGGGTTAATAGCAGATGTGGAATTTTGTTGTGTTTCACTGTGTGCTGTGCTTCACAATGACGAAGTAACTTTCACTTTTCATTTAAACATCATGTCATCATTATCAGTGTATCGTGAAAATTTCTTCAAATGTTCTTCAGTGAGAATATATTTTGCAGCATCTTTCAGCCATGGTATTAAACCCACAGAACACTTTCAAAAGGAGCTTAATTGACTCGCTGTGAACTTCGAGGACAGTGGTGCTGAAGTGTCTCTGAAACTGCTTATCATTCTTTCTGCCCTGCACTCACTGCCCCGTTTGATGTGTTTAGAGTGGACGGAACCTGTGTAACCCCCATCCAGCTGTGAAGGCAACAGCGCAACTACGAACAGGATGGAAGGTCTTTCAGACTCTACCATGCCCAACCCTGCACCAAAAGATGACCCGTCATCTCCCCCCAATCCTGCCATGTCCATCGACAAACTTTTTCCTGCCCTTCTCGAGTGTTTTGGGATCATATTGTGTGGGTACGCTGCTGGCCGTGCCCATATCATCACATCCACCCAAGCCAAAGGACTGGGGAACTTTGTGTCGAGGTTTGCTCTTCCAGCCCTGCTGTTTAAGAACATGGTGTTGCTGGACTTTGGAAATGTCATCTGGCCATTTCTTTGGAGTGTCCTGGTGGCCAAAGTCACAGTGTTCTTCATTGTGTGTGTACTGACTATGCTGGTGGCCAGCAAGGACAGCAGGTTCTCCAAAGCAGGACTTTACTCCATATTTGCCACTCAGAGTAATGACTTTGCATTGGGATACCCAATAGGTAAATATACATGGAGGAAAAGTATTGTTACTTCTTTCTGTTTTAAAGAGAACAGCAAATTATACCATTGCAGAAGTAAATACCCATTTGTAAATTTAAAAAGTGACCTAACTGTCCTTTGTCCAAATATGGACAAACATTGACGTCCTCACCTGGACATCTTTCCACTCACTCTGTTGACTCAGGTGGCACTGCTTGCGCCATGCTGGTCCTGTTCAAAGCTACTTAATCCACTTGGCAGCTTGTTTGTTTGGTCCATGGCTTAGAATATTAGCTAGACTGTTGTAAGTGCAATGAGTGGCCACATGTATGTACATGAATTAATGGTTTAATGCCTACTCCCATTAGATATAAACATTTTTATAAATGTATCTTTTTCTCAGTTGATGCCTTATACAGAAACACCCATCCAGAATATCGGCAGTACATCTACCTGGTGGCTCCAGTCTCCCTAATGGTGTTAAATCCCATTGGTTTTGCATTGTGTGAGGTCCAGAAGCGGAGGAGTGAGCACGGGCAGCAGCAGAGTAAGCTGCATGTGGTCGGCGTAGTGTTGCTCCAGGTTCTCCGCAACCCCATCGTCTTCATGGTGCTTGTTGGGATTGCATCACACTTCCTATTAGGACAGAAAATTCCAGCGTTCATGGAGGAATTTGTGGATGGCTTGGCCAACTCATTTGGAGGAGCAGCTTTGTTTTATCTGGGTCTAACCATGGTGGGCCAATTGAAGAAGCTCACAAAGTCCACTTTAGTGGCTCTGATACTGCTTATCACCGCAAAACTGTGAGTGTCTTCTGAAAATCCAATTTTTTAGAATAGGATTTACTTCTGTCATTGTCAATTATGCAAATAGTAAAGTAAATAATCAGTTAATCAGGCCAGATAATGTATGGGCGGTAAAAATTGAGTAAGTAAGTAACTAGTTGTGTTCATTTTCATAATCTATGGTTTACACTTTTTAGATTAGCTTCAAGCATTCAAAGTTTGTAACAAATTCCAACTTTTTTGCTTTGTGGGTTTAGAAAGAAAGGGTTTAGAAATTTAATACATTTTTGTAATTATGTAATTGACTATAATTGACAAAATGGGCTTGCCTAGTGTAATAAGGTTATTTACATCAATAAATGTTTAAGCTTCTGGAATGAAAGTTTAAGTTAGTTTGAAGAGTTTCATCTTTTAAAGATTATTACTTTTAAGAGGTTCTTGTGAAGCTTTTCTGAGTGTCAGCTATTTGTGATAGGTTTATTGATGTTACAGTCTTTTGGATTGATGCATTTATTGTTTTGTAAGCTTCCTTAATCTGCACTTGCACAACCTCTTTTGCTTTGTAAGCAGATGATTGTATGATGAAAGACTAAACCACAAGGAATTCTGATTCCTGTGCATGTCCACTGAAGGAATTTCAGTAGCCTGTTTGTCACTTAGTCTCATTGGTATTCAGAGCAATATGTTCAGGTTCTGTTTTCTCTATTAAAGTATTAGCACAATTTCCCCGTAAGCATTTTGACCTAGATATGTTGTGTTGTTCTGCAACACAATTAAATCATGGTTCCATCTGTAATCCTCAGGTCAGTCTGTTCTTAAGAAATCACAAAGAAAGAAGTAATCCATAAATTTATAAGTACTGTTTTGGCTCCATTAGTCTGTGTTTGTTGTTGACGGTGATATATGGCGCATCCTCTTCTCATGATTTATGAAAGCATTCTCGTTGGTATGAAACAAGTTGAGGCTTTTATGAGATGCATATTCCTGTCCATAATCTCTCATTTACTTGATCTGTATTTTTAGAATTTCATTTTTAGATTTCGGTCATGGGTTTCATAAAATATCATAGGGAATGTGCAGTCAGATTCTGAGATTACCAAATTCTTTCAGAGTTTTGTAGAAATAATTTTAAATCCTTATACTCTACCCTTAGGTCAAACTTCAAAAAGGCATAATACATCCTTACTTCTTTTTCCTTGATGAACAATGTTTTTGTTTTTCTTTAGGCTGGTGATGCCACTGATGTGTAGAGGTATGGTGGAGGTTTTGGACAACAAAAACAGTAGCTCTCTAAATCACAGCAGCCTGTCTAACTATGCTTTCCTGTATGGAGTCTTTCCCACTGCCCCCAGCGTGGCCATATATGCTGCCCACTACAACATGGAACTACAGGTGGTGAGTGCCTGTGGCTGTGGATGTTATGCATGTCTTATAAATAAGAGTGTTTGATGGGCTTGTCACAATAATTGCAGTTATTAGAGAAAATCAGTCATGCAGAAGTGAATTTCATGTTATTACAATGTAGTGTTGGTTACAAAGTAAATAAAACCTCACAGCTTGAAGTCATCGTCTTGACCACATGTTACACAATTCATATACTTTCTGAGATTTGTGGAAAAAGTTGTGAAAAAAAAAAAGCAAAACTGAAGCAATTAAAAATAAAGATAATTTGATTTTTAAAAATGCCACAATAAGCTTATATTCATTTAGTTACTTGGTACACCACAAATCTGTTTTTGACAGATCCTGTTGTGGTGTGGAGTATTTGAAGTATTGTCAATACAGATCAATGTAAAGATATATTAAGAATATATTAATATATACTTCATGATACACTTTCTTTACATTGATCTGTATTGACAATACTTCAAATACTCCACACCACAACAGGATCTGTCAAAAACAGATATTAATAATATATTACGATTACGTGCTGTCATGTTGTTCACTCTTTATTTGTACATGCATGTTTCATAGTATTGATCATAATAATCATAAACATAATCCATGCCTCGTATGAATTTCACATACAGTGGAACCTCTGGTCACGACCATAATTCGTTCCAAAACTCTGGACGTGAACCGATTTGGATGTGACCCAAACGTAATTTCCCCATAAGATTGTATGTAAACACGATTAATCTGTTCCGAGTTAATTGTGCCATAGAATACATAGTGTAATAGTAAACTAGACGTAAAAACATTGAATAAACACTGAGAAAACTAACGCTGCAAGAGTTCTAACTACACCAAGTTTGCGCTGTAACCGTTCAGTTAATAAGCAAAGTTTATTTTTGTTTATTTACAAACTTTATATTAAACTAAATGTGTTGTGAACGTAGAAAATTAGGCAAACTTTACGATCGTAACCCGATTTGTACATGTTCGGAAACACTCGTGCCAGAGGTTCCACTGTATTAAAGAGTGGAGCCAAAAGATTGTTGTTCCTACTAAAGTTTTAAAACATCTTCCGTCTCCGCTCGTCACTTTCATTGAAGGACGCAGAAATACTTGTTCATGATTTTATAACTTTGCGTCTTGATTACTGTAACGCTTTACTCTTCTCACCTTCTCCAAAAAATCATATTTTACCTCATTCTCCATTTTCAGGTGACCTCAGGCATGGTTATCAGCACCTTCCTCTCTGCCCCCATCATGTATGTTTCTGCCTGGCTTCTGACTATTCCCTGGATGGATCCCAAACCACTTGCATCTGCCTTACAGAACATTAGTTTTAACATCAGCATTGTCAGCCTATTTGCGCTGGTAAGCAGTTTTTACACAGAAGTCTGACTGTTCCTTTTCTCTTTCTACTGAAATTCTGTTTCTTCCACTACTGTATGCTTTTTTTTTTTTTTTTTTTTTATTCTTCCTTGTTTTTAAAGCATTGTTATCGCAACATGACTTGAGTAACTCAAGCTCAGCCTAATATTATGGGATTACATTACATTAAATCAGTGTTATGATTACTAGGGCAGAAATAACAGGGTCTGAACACTTGGGAAAAGAAACCATGTTGGGCTGGGGAATGTCCACTTTGACTCTGTTGACCATTAAAAGTAAAAATGGTGGAATTGGAAAGTACAGGTTGACCCAATAGCCAAATAAAAGAACAGCTTTGGAAAGCAGCGTTGGCAAGCGTTTCTAATATGAAGCGGATATGTTTCGTGCTTAACAACAGAAGATCTAAACATCCTTCCTCTTTCTGGTAGCGTTTAGTCCTAAACGCAGCAAGCAAACAAACATGGGCTCATATAGAAAAAAGAAAAGTGTGCGTGTGTGTGTGTGTGTGTGTGTGTGTGTGTGTGTGTGAGTATAATAAATGTAAACTGCACTGGTGTAGGGAAAGTCACACTGAATTAAACTGAATCAGTTGTCAGGCACTCAGTTGTATAAATGGAGGACTTGATTTGTGTGAAACTACAACGAGGAACTGAGAACCTGAAATACCTGCACTTTTTTGCACAAGTACAAAGCAGTTACAGTAGAGCAGTCAACTTCCTGACGAATTGTGTGTGTGTTTTTGTTTCAGGTTTGGTGTGTAGCTGTTAATGTAATGAGTAAGAAATTCCGCAGAATTCCTCATATGTTTACAGTAAATCTGTTTGTGGCACAGGTGAGCCAATGGAAAATATTAAAAATGATTACATGAAATATCCTATTTGTAAATAGTTATGGGACTCCACTATGGCCATAAAATTATACCAGCATTTTTTTCTTTCACTGTTCTTACACTCTGCTTTTTTCTCTTGCCTACCTGTGTAGTTGGGGGTATGTGTAGGAATGATTGCTTGGAATTTTGTTGTGGTTAAAGATAACTTCATAGGTCAAGTGCTGACCTTTTCTCTGCTGTATGGCTCACTCTACAGTACCTATATATGGCCAGGTAAGACACACAAAGGCTGCATATACATACTTCCTTACACTCAGGCACGCTCCTTTCTTCCTTACTCCTTCCTTACTCCTACTTCGCTCATTGTGTCTTAAATAATATTTCTATGAAATTTAAAGTAAACTTTACTCCTGATATGCTCTTCTGCCTAAATGACTAAATGACTACATTTTTTTATTTTTATTTTTTTAAAGGTTTGATAGCTGTTTCCTTGTTTCTGCTGAAGAGGGATGCAGAGCTAAAAGTGCAGCCTGGTTTTATAATGATTGTTGGCTGGGGGTGAGCGCTGACATCTTTGTCCTGCAAATTTCAGCTACCATGCATCGCAGTAGTCCCTCATTTTTCAAAGACAAAAATCTGCGATACATGGACGCCACAGCAAAAAATGCTCTTTGTTATAGTTTGTTATAAATGATCCTCCTGCACTCTTTAAAAACATTCTCGACATGAAAATCAAGAAAACATTTTGAAGCATATAAATAGTGTTGTGAGGTGAATTTTGTGTAGAATTCATAGAAATATGACAAGTATACTTTACAGTATTCTAGCCTGGCCTACACTTTTTCTTAGTGTATACTGTACTGTAATTAACAATCACCTGCTGCAGACTGTATTTCAGAACCACTACAGTTGGCATAAAACAGCAATTGATACTGTGTCGACAAAAACCATTGAATCAATAAACAGCTGTTTGACACATTCCTTTTTTTACTTCATTTTTACATTTAAGAATTAATAAATTCTATTTTTATTAATAATTGACCTTATTTCAACATAAAAATCCATAACAACTATTCACTGTAGGCTTTGCCAGTGCCGCGATATATCGGGGAAATCAGCAAGAACTTTTTATGTTCCTTATGAAAATCTGCGAATACCTGGGGACCCGAAATGTGAACCTCAATATAGCGGGGGATTACTGTACTGCATTTTTATATGACTACTTGTTAAAAATATTCTGTTTTAAAGTAATTAAAATACTGTAGAGTAATGTTTGTACTGTCTCTCTGGATCTTTCCTATTCAGGGTACCAGTGATGGCAATAAGTATCCTCCTCATTGTGGGAAAGAAAATGCCAGATACCATTGATTCTGCTTTCTTTTTTGGCACATCACAGGTAGAGAAACACTAAAATGCATACTTTGTTCTAGGTAATGTTGAGCTACATAGTTAAGGTTTTGCAACAGCATCTCCTGCCCAGGCCCTGAAGCAGCAAAGCATCACTTTATCACTCTGACTTGCTGATCTATTTGATCCCTGATGCAATGGTTTATTTATTAGCAGTCAAGTAAAAATCAGTTGACACATGGCTTTTACACAAGGCTAGTTGGTGTTGGGTGACTGTTTTTTTCTAAAGATATCTGCTTTATAGTTTCATGGTCTTTTGATCAAAAATATGAAAAAATGTGACACACATGCAAAGACAGAAGAAATTAGGGTTTTACTATTTCTAAATGCAAAAGACCTTTGACACAAAACATTGTATGTGCATTCAGGAGTAAGGAACAGAAGTTATGTGAAAGTGACCATTTGTCATTGTGAAGCACTGCACACAGTGAAACACGAAATACAACTTCTGTTTTTCACCCATATACACACTGTGCAGGAGGGGGCAGATATTTAAAGTGCCCCAGGAGCAGTGATGGTGACAGTACCTTGCTCAAGGGTACTTCAGGCCAACCTACTGGTCTGGGATTCAAACTCATGATCAATTAGGCCAACTACCTAATCACTAGGCCACCTTTGTCCCAAAAGTACAATAGCTGGGACTTTTTTAAGCTTACTGAAAATCAGCTAATATAGCCATGATTTAAAACATACTGTATATAAATCTATATATAATTTTAATTTGTGTTTGAAGCCAAATGTGTTGTAAACAGGAAGTACTGAATGGAACTTGGTTTAAGAAAACAACCTTAATATCTGTTCCTCTTTCAATTCCTGTCTGCATATAGATAGTCTGCACGTCTTTAGTGCTCTGTGTAGGAATAATTACAGCAGGCCTCTTCCTCATGCTGCTCAGCAGAGGCACCCAGGACTATCACACCCTTGAGCAGGAAACACTAAATGGCACTGCAGAGGGCCAGAGTGTAGACATCAACATACAGCCCCAGTGCACTACTGAGCAGCGTTCTATAGAGGATGACATCAGGCAAGGTATTACATCAGTTTCTAATCTAAATGGTATTTTCTTATGTTCTTAAGTAACCTTAAATAGCATCATACAACTGTGCAGAATAGTTTTTAGCGATTGCAGTGCCTTTATTTTTCCACCATATCCACCAGGGTGCCAGGGTTGCGAGTGTAATTGTGCCTCTACTCAATCCATGCCAAATGTGGTCCTCAACGACAGCGTCAGCTACACCTCAGTTTCACAGTCAGGTACGCTGTCACTCTTGTGTCTTGTGACCCTTTTTGCACCCTTTATTCTCACCTGTAATTTATTTATAATTTACCATTAGATATGCTGCATGTCAGTACTTTATTTAATTAGATGTACTTTCTGTTATTCTTAACATTCTCATAGTTGACATTTCAAATACAGCACACAAAATGTGTCTGTGTTTAGTCAGTGTTATGCTGCTAAGGCCTAAATCCAAAGTGTCAAAACATACATATATAATTAAGAGAGGAACTAAGCTATCAGCATGCTGTAACGGTGGCGGGGTGCAGGAAGGACGCCAACGCTGAGCCAGGAGTTCGGATCATAACTTGATTAACTATATTAACAAAACAAGATCAAAGGACTGCAGTTCAAACTAAAACCAAGGAACTGCAGCCTAAATCAAGTTACCCAGATTACCAAATACCAAAACCACCATTCCACGTAGGCTTAGCCTAACGAATGAGCCACACTCTGTTCTGACTCATCGGGGCTTAAATAGTCAGCCCCAATGAAGCACACCTGTGCCTTCATGAGCTCAGGTGTGCTCAGTCAGAACAGAGCACCCTCTACCGTGCCCAAAACACACCTCACCCGTGACACATGCCTACTGGTGCAGAAATCTTTCCCCACTTTGGATTAAGGACTTATAATGATGACTGTTGTCCAGCAATTAGTTAAGCTATTTTGATGCTTAAGGATTAATGGAGAATTGTATATTTTGTAATACTAATAGGCAAAATTGGAACATTTCTTATGAGGGAAATGTATAAATGTGATTCTTATAGGTCAGTGTGAAAGCTGTTGTGACTCCTCTCATTGTTTGCTGGTGGAAGAGGAGCAGAAATTACAGAATGTAGACAGACAGATGGCCAGACATGTTTTGCTTTGCCTGTTATTAACCGTCAGTCTCCTTGCTGTAAGTACCAGTAACTCATTTAATGTTTACTGATGTTCCAAATTTATAACAACCTCAGAAACAAACTTGTATTCATTCAGTGTCATAACCTGGATAATTCCTCTCTACCACCCACATTTAGCCACAAATGTTACTGTGACATATTGCATATATTGCATTTCAGTGTGCAGCTTAGAGTTTACTTGAAAAGGGGAATAAATGTAACCAATACACACAGATGACAAAAAAGTAAAAAAAACAAAATAAATAAAATAATGAAATGAGGGATAAAATAGTCTTTTTTATTCATGGAATTTTTGTTGCAAAATCCCATCCAGATGGGACACTAACCAACCCTTAGCATATATATTTCCATTACTTTTCTTTGCCGTCACTGCAGTTCTCATTGACCTGCCATTGCACTTTGGGTGGAACTACACTCTTATCTTGAGAACGTGGCACTCATTCATGGTCCCTTGTCTCATTTGTGTGTGTTTTTTCTTTTCTTTTTTTTTTTTTTCTTTCTTTCTTTTTTTTTTTAGAATCTATCCAGTTGCCTCTGGTGGCTCCTCAGTACCATTCCAGGCAGCCTATACCTAGAGCTACAGTTCTTCTGTGCTATTGTGAACTTTGGGCAGGTAGGGAGGATAGATAACCCAGACTTATGTCCACCGTTTAGTTGTGCATTGATTTAATGCTGTATCTGTTGCTGTCTCACCACAGGGTTTCATATCATTTGGAATTTTTGGCTTGGACAAACATTTAATTATTATACCTTTTAAAAAGAGGCAAGTTAAATTACATTGTTATGGACTCATGAAGAAAGACATTTTGGAGTTTGTTCTAATGAGTAATTTGAGGTGTGTTCCATAAATGTAGGTTAGCCAATCTGTGGCAGGCTCATGCACGGAAGGCAGCTGGCCAGTCAGAGGTGTCAGAGGAGATAAGACTGACTTGCAATCAGTTTCTTAAGTACCATAAAGACCATTGTGTCCAAGCCATTGTACATAAGAAGAGGTAAGTGTGATCTATTGTCTGTCTTCTGGTTTAGCTTCCATAGGTATTTATATATGTATTACGTTTTATGATAGTTTGACTGATCTTTTCTGTCTTCATCCTTCCCCTTTAACTAATTCTCACTTTCATGCTAAATTTTACATTATAATTTTTCCATAGTGTCGGAGTCTTTGTGTCTTCCTGTTCTATCTACTAGGCTTATTTGCCTCTGTTCCACTTCTCACTTCAGAATCTTCTCAGATGCTCTGATTGCTCTCTAAGTGGCTGATCCTGGTTTTTGTGTACAGGTGTAGTGACCGGAGTGTAGCAGAGACCTTTCTGGGCACGGACATGGTTTTGTGGCTGCAGACTGTTGGATTGGCCAGAGACCAGGGGGAAGCTTTATTGTATGGTTCACGCCTGCTGGAGGGTGGTATCATCCACCATATCACCAATGACTATGGTTTCCTGGATGACACCCTGCACTATCGTTTCACAGAAAATGTCTAATCACTGATGCTACATGAACATCAAGCCTGCAAAAGGCTAATGCTGGTTTAGCCTAAGTTTCATGGCAGTTAGCAGAGCACCTGATTTAACCCCTAGTCTGCTATTATGACTAACGAGTAGGTTACACTGGATTCCGACTGATCCTTTGGCAATAAGAGTTTCTAACCTCTGAGGTAATAGATTAAAAAGGGATGGTGACATCAAACCTATGCTGCTTATAGGGCTAAATTTTACTCAGCATGCTCAGTACTGTGCTCTAAATATTTCACATATAAATAATACAAGCTAAAAGAGCAATAGCTATAAGACAAAAAGATATAAAGATTATGAATACTAAAATGCTAGCCATATAACAATTATGACAGCAGAAATATTGCAACATAACATAATACTGCAGGAATGCATTCAAGCATGTCGTGGATAATTTTTATGCAGAATAGTGCAACATTAAGCATTTCTGACTCTTAAACTTAATGTTGGGTTTAACACATCTTAAAAACATCCCTTTGGGATTAACTCCTCTGAAATACAGACGCAGAACTTTTGTATCAAAGGTTTTTTTGTCTCTTTGTTACAGTTATGAATTAACATGTCTTCAATTTCTAAGCTGATACTGATCAGCTAATACTGTGAAATATATAATTATATCACATATTGCCTGGGCAAAAAAAGTCAAATATTTTAGTAAAGATCTTAGTCATTTTAGCATTACACACGTACTGTGGTAATGTTTCTATAAATGTATGCATTTTCACATTAACTTCCATTCAGAGTTGCATTTGTTTTTCGCCAAAATATTGTATTGATGATGAGAGAGTTGGATTGATGTGTAAACTCTTGTCATATCCAAGGATTCTCGGTGAGTTTAAGTTCTGGACTCTGCGGTGGCCAGGCCAAGTTTGAGAATTATGTCTCATGCACAGGAACTAGGCATGATGGATGCATCACTTTATCCTCCTCTCTTTTTGTTTTTATTCAGCGACACCCGTCCATACTGTGGAACATAGTAAATCTGAACTCCTCAGACCACATGACCTTTTCCCTTTGTTCCAAGTCCAGTTTTTATCATCCTTTGCAAACTGAAGCCTTTTTTCTGACAGTCCTGATAATTGGTTTCCTTAAAGCTATACAGACCTTTTTACTTCTATTAAACATAGTTGTGAGTTCTACTGTTGAGTTTTTATGATTTGATTCCATCCAACTGTTTACATGATCTCCGGTCAATAATTAGTCAAGATTTTTTTTCCTGAAAATGATGATTCACCCCTTTCCTTCCAGGCTTTAGTAATGTTTTTAATATCAATTTTAGTACTTAGTATTTTAGCAGTCTCATCATGTGTTATCTTTGCGTGATGCAGACCAAAAATGTAACCTTCTGAATCACCATAACATCCTTTCCATGACCACATGATATCTAAAACAAAAAAAAGCTGAACATTACTGCAGTTCATATCCAATGTAAAGGCCCAAACTATTTGCTTTGTCGAATCCAGGTGGTGACTATTTTTGGCCAGGCATATATATTGTGTGTGTGTGTGTGTGTGTGTGTGTGAGAGAGAACATCTGTCTGACTTTGATGACTGGGGTCAGAGAGCATCTCTGAAATGACAGGTCTTGAGGAATGTTCCTTGCATTGCATCCTATGGAGTCATCAGTATCTACTAAAAGAGGTTATGGGGCAAACTGAAAATTTGGAGAAGGTCAAAGCCCCTTAAGGCTCATTCATCCGTGAGGAGAGTGCAGGCTAGCCTGTCTTGTCAACCCCACAAAACCTGTTTTGGAGATGCTCTTGACTAGTTATCTGTTTCTATCTGGCCTTTGTCTGTCCTTTTGTCTTTTTCCCCTCAAACAAAAACTTCTTGTTCAGTTGCTGCCTAGTATATGCCAACCTTTAACAGATGCAATTGTAAAGAGCTAACTAAAGTTATTCACATTACCTTGGGTTTTAATGTAGTGGCTGATATATAATATTTACACACACACAAGAGGCCAGCAAAATAAATATGGCTGATTTTTGCTTAGTTTACTTTTACTACATACTCCATGCTTACTGCTTTTAGATTTTAATCATGTTGTGATACATTCACTTTAGGAGGAAAAAACTATTCCTAAAATGTCTCCAATACCACAGCCATCCATAGGTTTTAAATTTAATCATTTGGATTCACCACATCAATCCTTAATCTCATTTTTAGTCTAGGGGCTCAGTCAGCCCAGTCAATCAGATTCTCAAGCAACCAAATAGTCTAACCAAACACCGTGTGTCTCTAGCATATGTTAAAATACTTTCTGTAAAAGACATATTTGCAAAGAGAACCTTATTTTTTTTCCTTTATTTATCCGATTTTTACATTTGCAACATTTACATTTGCCATAACTCCAATCTGTTCAACAAACAAACCACTTCAAGAACACATCCAAAATAGTGATTATCTGTTATGCAATATGAATTATTTATGAATTCATTTGAACTACTTAAGGGTGTTACAGTGCCTCAGCCTGGTTCAGGCTTTGCTGTAAACACTGAACTCTTCTTCAACTGTATCTGAAAATAGATGTACCAGTAGTGTTGGGTCCTCCACACCTGAGGTCAGGTACTGCTCCATTTCTGCCACTTTCTGCTTCTCAAGATCTCTCATTTTCTGCACAATCCTCTGGCCTCTCTCCTGAACAAATAAAAGAAAGTGATTTTTTACTTTTTATCCTGTAAGAATCAAGGTCATTAAATGGGGGATCTGCTGAAAAAAGGAATGTTAATTTTGGAATTCAAAACAAAAATTTTAGCTTTAATCTATATTAATTACACTGTACAACATACTAAAATCAGCGTTAGAGTTGATTACTGACTTACCCCTGTGCTGTCTATTATGGCAGCCACAACTTCATGCTTTAGGAACAGAGGGTGTTTACGGTTAGGTTTTGTCTGAAAGCGAGGTTTCTTCTTCACTGGGTCATCCTCCCCAAAACAGGGAGAACATGTGTGTTTCAATTGCTTTATGCCATCTACAAAGATAAATGGCTTGAAAACAGACCTAAAGCAAGAAAATCCATTTTGAGTAACAATAATTAGCAACAATAATTAGACAATTATCAGATAAGTGGTTATTATTATGAGAACTGCCTCTAGAAAAAAGGAAGAAGATAGTCATACATTTCCAAATTTTGGAAAGTAACCGACCAGCCTAGCAGATCAGTTATAAAAAGTGAATAAATATATATACAGTACTGTGCAAAGGTTTTAGGCTGGTATGAAAAAATGCTGTAAACAAAGAATGCTTTCAGAAATATAAATATTGATTGTTTATTTTTATCAATTTACAAAATGCAAAGTGAGCGAACAAAAGAAAAATCTAAATCAAATCAATATTTGGTGTTACTACCTTTTGCCTTCAAACCAGCATCAGTTCTTCTGGCCCCCACAGAGCCCTGATCTCAGCATCATCCAGTGTGTCTGGATTACATGAAGAGACAGAAGGATGTGAGGAAGCCTACATCCACAGAAGATCTGTGGTTAGTTCTCCAAGATGTTTGGAACAACCTACCAGCCGAGTTCCATCAAAAACTGTGTGCAAGTGTAACTAGAAGAATTGATGCTGTTTTGAAGGCAAAGGGTGGTCACACTAAATATTGATTTGATTTAGATTTCTCTTTTGTTCATTCACTGCATTTTGTTGATTGATGAAAATAAATGATTAACACTTCCATTTTTGAAAGCATTCTTTGTTTACAGCATTTTTTCCACACCTGCCTAAAACTTTTGCACAATAATTTGTAATAAATGAAACTGACTTGATTAAGTCCTTTTGTGGTAGAACATCATCAACCTTATTCAAGTATGTTGCTGTTGGTGCAGTCTTAACATGCATACCTTTCAGGGTCAGGTGTTGCAGTGAAGAAGTGGACCCCAGGTAGTAACTGGTCTTTAGGGACTACAGACACCATACTTCCTGTTGTCATGAACATTCCCTCCATATTAATGCCGCTCTCTTTATCTCTCAGTATTTCTATCATGGTCTCACTTGTGATTTGTCCTGTAAAATGGTAAAACACTGCACTAAACAGAAAACCTACTCCAGCTTAATGTGTTCTTGTCATCATTTCTCCAGTTTGCTAAAATTCAGCATTAATACTTTGGACAAAATAACTCCTCTGAAAGGCTTCTAAGTTCACCAATAGTTACAGTGAGCACTCCTTCATATAATTCTATTTATGATCATTATTTTTCATTATCCATTCCCCAGTCACCTTTGTTTTTTTCCAGCAGTCTCTGGCCTTCACAGTAGCGGCTCCCAGAAGCCTCTATGTGGCCTTTGGTAATGAATGAATAAACCTCGGCAAAACTGAACTCCACATTGCCATCCCACCAGCCTTGTTTCTGTGCATATTCCCGCAACTTTGGGTGCTCCTTATCAATTTTAGTGGTGATGGAATACTGGTTGGAAATATTCCGATATCCATCTTAATAGGAACAAAAGAGAAAAAGGTATTTATAGTTTAACTTATAGTTGAAGTGTATGAAAGAACTGGGAATCAATGTTTAATAAAGGGTCTAACAAACAACTGCAGAAGAATCCACTGACAGCTTTTAATTCAGGCTTACTCTCAACTCTCTCTGCTGCCCAGTATTTCCCAGAGGTTTCCAGCACCCAGGCTTCAGTGCGGTCACTTATGAGGAAACTGTTATGGTAGGTAAATGTGCACTCATCCTCCATGCAGTTGCCTCCCTGTCCATATTTATCCAGCAGTTCCACTATTACATCCACAGCCTTCTCTGCACTGTCTGCTCTCTCCAAACCAAGCCTAAATACAAAACAGCAGGTTGTGTAATCATTACATTTTGTGCAATACAACAGAATAAAGTAATGAAAAAAAAAAGATAATAGAAAAAATAATGTTTAAAATTGTCTTCCATGTTTTCTCAGTGAAATCTAATGGAGTTTTTATTTCATGTTTACCAGAATGTTAGTCTCTAGCAACTCTTTCATGTCTAGGTTTTCTAGTGTGAAAGACACACTAGACACACTTTTCTTTGGGGAACTGCAAAGCACTCTGTATAAGAGTGTCTGCCAAATGTGAATACCTTTTATACACTCTATGGCCACATAAAAGGATGATTGAGGAGGAAAATGTACATTCTGAAATTGTAAGTAGTGTATATCAACATTTTAAAATCATTTTTCATGAAAGGGACTCTTTAATTTTAGAGAATGTGTACAACCTAGTAATAAAAGCATATAAACATATTGTAAGTACATTGTGACCCCTTGCTGCAGAAACAGCAAATGACAGTAGGTCCACTTGCCTAGAGTGGAGACTAGGCTAATGCTCCATGCATACATTCTAATGGTAATGTTTTTTCTTTCTATGGAGAATGTGCAAACTCATTCTTTCAACCTCAGGTTTACTCACCTGAATGTCACTGTGTCAGATATGGGTGCCCCTTACACTATTTACATTTACTAAACAGAATGACTATAGAATTACAATGGCTTGTATATCTTTCATATTGCAATAAAATTATTTCTGTATATGTGACTAATGCTCTTTCATGATGCCATTTGCACTTTTGTACATTGCCACTTTACATTTTCCTTCATTGTTTTTTTTTTTTTTTTACATTTTTCTGTATACACAAATCACAGTGGTGCCTTGACTTACGAGTTTAATTCGTTTCGTGACAGAGCTCGTAACTCAAATTACTCATATGTCAAATTAATTTTCCCCATTGAAATGATTTGAAATACCATTAATCTGTTCTGGACTCCCAAAAAAACGTGTTATATGTTTTTAAATAAGAAAAATGTGCTTGTAAATAATTAATATTGTATAAAAACACAATTCAATAGAATGTACTTAATAGAACCAGTTTATTGCAGTACAATGTACAGCATTTGCCTGGGAGATCTAACAATTTGGAGATCTGACGACTTGGAGATCTGACAACTTGGAGATGCTGACAAAGGTGGAGGAGAACGGCTGAACTGAATAACTGAATCTTATTCGCTGATTTCTGCCCGTGTCACCACGCTTTTCTCACTTTCCTGGGCAGGGTTTTCGGTAAAAACTTGTCCAATGTGGTCCGGTTCAGGCGCAGATTGTACAAGTGCTGCACTCGTACTGCTTCGCCAAGTCGACTACACACACTTTTTTTCACGTCATGTTTTTCAATAATTTCTTTCTTTAATTCAATACACATCATCCACTCTCTTCGCACTCACTTTCTTCGGACATGTGGTTGGAAAAACTAAGTTTAGCTAAATGACTGCAAGCACAAATGCGAACACAACACTGACGCTTCCACGGCTAGCCGAGCTAATCGCTTAAAGTTAACGAGTGAGACACAGGATGCTGGGTGGATGTTGCGGCATTCACTGTGCCAAGAAGCGGTGAGTATCTGAAGCTGGCTCATAACCCGAAATTAAGCTCTCAACTCAAAGCAAAGAAACGGCCGAGAGACAGCTCATAAAAACAGCTCATAAAAACAGCTCATAAAAACTCATAAATTGGGACACTCGTAAGTCAAGGTACCACAGTATCTATCTATCTATATATATATATATATAGTTCCGACAGGCTTCTCGGTATTACATATTTATTTTTCACTGGTTAAATTTCAGGTATTTATTTAATTTCAGTTATATTTCTAATACTGTTACACCACAAAATCCTAAAACCTAATTTACATGTTTACATACTTAAATGTTTTCAGTTTTTCCTAATTTTATATATTTGGATATTTTAGTTTACTTTCTAATTTTATTTGTTTACATCCTTTCCTCTGTTCTGTTGTATCTAGGATTTTTTTTTCCACACCATTGCACATTATCTTGAAGCAATTTATATTTCACTGCAAATTCCACTTGCATTACTGTGTAAGTGACAAACAAACTGCTTGAATCTATTTTGATTAATGTAGGGCTGCACAATTTCTTGATTAAAAACTGAATCAATTAAATCTCTCGATGAATCGGCTAAATGATACTTTGCCATTTAAATGATGAACAGATTTGATGCAGGAGCTATTAGCACCATTTTTCCTGTGTTGCTGAGCAAACCAACACAAGCAGGCTCTCACTAATGCATTATAAATGATACATTAACTTGTGCTGCTTGTTATAAAGAGTATTAATGATTCCTCAGCTGTCAAAATAAGTAATAGATCACTATTATTGTGAGTAGTGACTGACCTATTTCAGTGCTATATGAGACTGCACAGGTATGATCACCTGACTAGGTCCATGCCCAGCAGAGCCTCCGGATGGTCTACACTTTCTCTCCCCCACACAGCTTCATTTCCGATGCAGACCTGGTGTTCATTGGCTCCCATTTCCGCTCCCCAGAGCCAGGCTGGTCTGCTCAACACTACAGCATAGGTGTGGGCTGTCTGCTCTATCTCGATGTATGTGCACTGCCCAGGAGAAGATATGGGACATTTTAAAATGCTTAAATGAACACTCGGTTTCAGGTGCATATCTCTGTATTGATAGTGAAGGTATTATACCTCCACTTTCCCCCCTGCACTGTGGTCCTTGGCGGGGAAATAGACCACCTCCTGGACCTCGTCACAGGGTCTGTCCGAGTTCTTCCCGAAGATGATGCGCTGGCCCTCCGTAGATGGAGGCAAAGCCACGAAAGTGTCGCAGGAGGAAGGATTCATCCTGCACCATAAAAACAGGTCAACCAAAGCCCTGGAGCTATCCACTGAGAAGGAACTAAATACCATGCCCACTTGAACCTATTCCAAAATCTACTCTAGGGTTTTCGAGTCAGTTAACCATTCTCTATTTAATAGTTTTAAATAACTTTGATATCTATCCTCTCGGAGTTAGGCCTTGTTTCAGTGCAGTAGGAAGCCTAAAAAGCCAATATAACATTTTAATTCCAAAGGTCGGTGACTCACCTCAGCCGTTGACCGAACAGATTCACTCTACTTTCCAGTAACAGGCTGTGTGAAACGCAATTAATCTTAAGTTTCTATTTCAAGAAGCTGTCAGACGTTCTCTTTCATTTTCTAAAAAGTGAAATTCAGGGGAAGCCTGACTTTCTTCTGTTGTATACAGAGGTTTTGAGAAGCTGTCGATAAACAGGAGTGTGAATACTGTGGATTTACTGCATGTGCCGCAGTTCATGTTGTTCAGCCGGTTCGCCTGCTTTACAGATCAGCGCATCTGTTCTCGCTGAAGGTCACTCACCCCGGAAGCACTTTCAGTCTGAAGTAAACAGCGCTGCGCCAGAGCTTGTTGGCGTTTTTCTCGCATTTCAGTCATGGGGAAGTCTTTTGCTAATTTTATGTGCAAGAAGGATTTTCATCCGGCATCAAAGTCCAATATAAAGAAGGTAAGTCATATTCAGTTGAGGTTTAGAAGCTGATAAATGCCGTTTAACTTGTCTGCACCTCGAAGCTCCTGACCTAGCGGATTAGCAAAGTAGCTAACCCACTGTTTTACTTCGTGAACGTTTTGTCGTTTTCTTTAGTTTCGGGTTCGGTAGTCCATTTGGACGGAGGTCGTTGCTTCTGTTATTTATACTGGGAGAATGTTTTGTAACGTTAATGCAACGTTGCTAGCTTATTAACACTAATTAGCTTTGCGGAAAGTTGGTCACTTCTTAGTGTCTGTTTTAGCTCAGTGACACCGAAAACCATTAATTAATCGTTATCGCGATTAATTATAAACACAACATTGATTACCGAGCGTGTCGTCAAATCCTGATTAGTTACAATGTTCACCAACTTCATGTTTCATGTTAAAGAGAGCAGACCTTGTGCTGTTTAACTGGATTTAGTGCTGTGTGGAAAACGTTTGATGAAAAATATTGTATTTAAATTTCGGTGGTGCAGCTGTTTTTTCCGTCTCCGTTGAAACGTATATGAAATAAAATAAAAAAAAACATCGTTAAAAAAATAATTGTCATGGCACATCGTGACAGTTTTTTGTCTTCTTGTCTAATCCTAATTTCAAACTGGTTTCCATAGTCATCAGAAACAGCACAACCCTTACAGCAACAGTGGAAAATAACTATGAATTCATCCATTTGTATTCAACAAATTACCTTTGTCCCTTGTCTTCAGTCACCATCTCCCTGCTGTAAGATAAATCTTTATTAATCTGCATCATTTTAGGTATGGATAGCAGAGCAGAAGTTAACCTTCGAGAAGAAAAAGCAGGAAGACCTGATGCAGGCTTACCTGAAAGAGCAGGAGACCTACAACAACAGGTGATAACAGTACAGATAAAAACATACAAAAGTAGTAGTATTTCTAGATATGTAAAACGTATGTAATCTTAAGGGGGGGGTGGTCTAGTGGTAGGGTACTTGCCTATGGGCCAATGGCTCAAGAGGTCCCAGGTTCAAATCCCACTTCTGGCACTACCACCACTGGGTCCCTGAGCAAGACCCTTAACCCTGAGTTGCTCCAGGGGGACTGTCCCTGTAATTAGGACAAGTAAGTTGCTCATGATAAGAGTGTCTGCTAAATGCCATATATATATATATATATGCTGTGTGCATGTGTGACTGTACTGTATTTAATAGCTTTGTTCTTTAGTCTTTGTAGTTTTACTCCTATTTTATAGCTTAACAAGACCTCCATAAGCTATCCAGTAGCACCCCATTGTACTTGTACAATGACAATAAAGTAGAGTAGAGTAGAGTAGAGTAGAGTGATCTTTTATTATCCCATGAATGGGAAATTTGGGTGTTACAGGGCTCTTATAAAAAAAAAGACAGGTGTACAGAAAGAAAAGAAAAAATATATAAAGATATAGAGAGAGAACAGGAACAAGTACAGGAGAAAGGTATCTTGCATCTTTCCTTTCCACATTTATGCAACAACTATTACTATGGCTACTACCACTATCAGTAGCAGAGTGTACAAAAAAAACTATTAGTTGTTGTTTTATTCAATATTATAGAGATTTGAAATGACCAGCATGTTAAAATTAAAATTTCAGTGCACCCAAGTAAAGGATTTCTGATCTGGTATAATCCCTCATTCTGGTGAAGAGCAACTTTTCCTGAAACTGTGTTTTCCAACCCTAGTCCTAGAGGCCCTGCTGGTCTGCACGTTTTAGTGTTTCCATGCTCTTTAAACACAGAGTGTTTAAATAAGAGAAAATACTAAAATTTGCAGGACTCTATGGGGCCTCTGGGACCTAGACTGGTAAGCACTGTCCTAAAAGATTACTATCAACCCTATAACTTTTTTAGATTACTTTTTCATGCTCTTTATGCTTTACATATTGTTTAGAATTGTTTAATGTCACTACATTTTCTATATATTTTTTTAAGACTTGTTTTGTAGTTTAAATTCAGTGTTTCCCCATTTTCTGTCAGTACCCAGTGCTGCCATAAGATGGCAGCAATGTCAAATGTAATCATATTTATTTAATCTTCATTCAGTTGTGTGTGTACTTTAGGTTGCTAATGGGTGATGATCGAGTGAAAAATGGCCTTAATTTTATGTATGAGGCTCCTCCTGGTGCATCCAAAGGTAATTTTATTCTGAATAGTTGAATTTAGAGTGTGAAACTGTATGCATTTATAAATATTTGTCTCTTACTTTTTGTCTGCCTTTATGTCCTTTTCCACTCATTGACTAATCTTGAAAAGAGGAGACCAAAGAGGTAATTCTGCTTAATTAAGATTCTTAAGCATCTGGGTATTAACTATATAAATTAGACATTTTTATTATTAGACTTTCAGTCTTTTTGGAGGGGTAATAATCTTAAATTTGTTCTTTGCAGGAAGGGGAATCTGAGTATAAGTTTGAGTGGCAGAAAGTGGCTCCTCGTGAGAAGTCAGTACTTTGACCCATCATATTAATTGTTTATGCAAAAATCAAATATGCTCTTTTAAAAGGTTTTTTTTTTTTAATGTATTATCTTCTATTCAGATATGCAAAGGATGACATGAACATCAGAGATCAACCTTTTGGTATCCAGGTACTGGATCCAGATTATTTTTCAACATGAATATGGAAGGCTATGGTTTATGTTTTTTTTAATATTCGTTTGTGTTGTCAGATTTTGCTTTGTGATTTATGTCTTCATATTGTAAATTGACTAGTTTTTGAATTTGTGGGTTCTCTTTTGTAGGTGCGAAATGTACGGTGTATTAAGTGTCATAAGTGGGGTCATGTGAACACAGACAGAGAATGTCCGCTTTTTGGCCTGTCAGGAATTAATGCCAGCTCCATGGCTACTGATGAAGCAGGTATGTTGTTTTTATGGTACTGCTGTTCTAAAAGATATGAACTAGAAGAAATTGTTTTGCCTTTTGTTTTGCTCAGTATGTCCTGTGTCCTGTCCAGTTTTGTTAAAAAGTGAAGCTGATGACAGCCTGCATGAGCTTTGTTTTTCATTACTGTGGATACTCTATGCTTCCTCTCTGTGGTCCAAAGAGTGACACTGTTACCATCTCAAAATATGCTAATATATATATGATTCACTTTTTCCAAGATAATTTTTATTACTGCATATTCAGTTTCAGTGTGTTTTTAAGAAACTATTTTTAATATTTGCATGAGTTGAGTGTGTGTAAAAACGACACAGCAATTTTACCAGTTGCATAGAACATTTACATTATAAGACTTAATAGTAATGTTTTGGCTTTAGATAGATTTGGTTTGGTCAGTCTCAGAGTGTTCCAGGATCTCCTGAACCACTGAAGTGCAGGAAGCAGCAGTTGTGTGTGCTGAGGGCCATAATCAGAGTGTGTAGCAGTACAGTAATGTGTTTACTGCTTCTGGGTCCGGCACTACAGTTCACAGACTAGCCCCCCTCCTGTGCTGCCAGAAAAATGCAATTATTGTGTATTCTGATTTGCTCTAACTGCTGCTTTGGCAGAATAATATGGTATGATTTGCCCAGTCAGGGGACGAGTGAGTTGATTTGGTGTCCCTTTCTGTTAACAAAGCTGGTGCTGTGCTCCCCTCTGAGGGGGATGCAGACACACATCAATGGGACTCTGAGTCTGTGTTTTGTGCTAACAGGCCCGTCGATGCACCCCTCGGAGTTAATGGCAGAGATGCGGAACAGTGGGTTTGCGCTGAAGAAATGTGTCCTTGGGAGGAACGCCACTGTTTGTGATCCAGCACAGGTAATCTCTAGGCCCCCCCCACCCCCTCCGGCTCAAATAAGGCCAATGATATCTATGCCCAGTCCTGAGTGAGGAGGAGAGAGTGTGATTGCAGCAGAACGGCCAATTATCAGACCGACAGCACACAGTGATTCCAGTCAGTGCAAGTTTAGTCAAGAGGGCAGGGTTGATGAGACTAACTGCCGAAATTATAGGTGAGCAGGGAGGCAGACACACTGCTTATTTTACAGCTCTGCATAGCTTATGCTGCTCACTTTGATTTGTCCTTGTGTCCCCATTCTTTTTGCTTTCTTGTTTAAAGCATATACTGAGCCATTCAGTTTTGCATGAGGTTTGTCCTTTTAGATTTACCGGGTTTCCTAGGTGTATGCGTGTCAATATGTAAGTGTACTATTTCAGTTATTACATGATCTTTTATAATACAGGAATTTGTGGCCAGTGAGGAGGAAGAGGATCCTGAAGTTGAGTTTCTTAAATCTTTGACAACTAAGCAAAAACAGAAGCTCCTCAGGTGTGTTTATATGCATATATGTATATATAAGTTACATTTTTAAAAAATCCAGAAGAATTACATTATGGATGTCATTTTAACTTCGAGGTTTATAACAGTTGTTTTTTTGTGAATGTGGAGCATAAAGATAAGAATGATCACCTTGCAGCAGATAAAAATAAGTAATGACAGTTGCTTGCATTTTTCTCTTTTAAAGAAAACTTGACCGTCTAGAAAAGAAAAAGGACAAGAAGAAGAAGAGTAAAAAGGAGAAAAAGAAGAAGAAACGTAAGCAGAAGAAAAAAATGTCGGGCAGTTCTTCGAGCAGCAGTTCAGACAGTTCCAGCAGCTGTGACTCTGATTCAGAGCATGAAAAACACAAAGCAAAGAAAGAAAAGAAGAAAAAGAAGAAGAAAAAGAGTGACTCTTCCAGTGAGAGCAGCTTTGATGGCAAGATTGAGGAAAGAAGCAGAGAAAAATACAAAGAACCAAGTAACAGAAGCCACTCTCAAAGTCCTGACTCTAAACACAGAGATAATAAACTTGTACGCGTAAAGTCCAATGAACAGAACAGGAAAGCAGAGAAAGGTCAGAGGGTACAAAGTGCAAACTGCTTCAGAGAGAGGGAACATAATAACGACAGAGGGAGAAGTGGAGAAGAAAGAGGGAAAGGTAGGGTGCGACACAGGGATGCAGATGGAGCAAGCAGAGAGGATGAGAGAAATAGGAGTCTGAGTAGGGAGAGAGGGAGGGAAAGGAGAGAGAAGTGCAGGGACAGAGATAATGAAAGAGAAAAAGACAGGAGTGCCAAACAGAGGAGTGTGAGTAGAGATGGGGGTAGAAATGAAGAAGGAAGGCATCGAAGCCAAGATAAAGGTAGGGAGCGTGAACGAAGGAGGAAAGAAAGAAGCCGCAGCTTTGAAAAAAGTAGAAAAGGGCGAAGCAGAAGTCGTGAGAAAGGGAGGGAGAGGGAAAAAAGTGAAAAGAGGAGTAGAAGTAGGGAACGAGTGAGGGCCGGGAAAGAAAAGCACAGGAGTGGAAGCAGGGATGATGGGAAGAGAAGAGAGAGAAGCAGAGAGAGAACGGAGAGAAAACGTTCAAGCTAAAACAGCTTGTGTGTATTTACTGTATTTTATTGTAAAACTTTTGGAGACCGTTGCCATGACCTTACAGCAGTGGTTTCCTCTCTCTTTTTTTATTAATTTCTCTAAACCATGAGTGGATGGTGAGTTATATATCTTTTTCGTGTTGTGTAAACAATAGTTCGATGTATTGCTGTGCATCTTTTTCCATCCACGGTCTGAACCCTTTCATGAGAAATCCTGCCAGTAGATGGCGCCAAACTACTTTGGAAAAAGCGATTCAGAATTAAAATCTTAATGTTTGAACACGCCAATCTTTTTGTGAAGTTTGTATTAATTTACTTGTTTGCTGGTCCGTCCTTGAGTTTCTCGTTAAGTTCAGGAACAAGCAGCGTGCTTCCAGAGGTTGCAGGCCAATCTGCTGTCTTTTTCCATTAAAATGAAGGGAGTGTTCCTGCAGCTCCTTAATGTAGAAGTCCAGTAATTCCTCAGATAAGCATTCATTACACCCACCTATTGACTTTTTGATGATCATTTCTATATAGTTGCAAGTGAAATTTAGGATTATTTATTTTAAATAGCTTTAATCGATCTCATTGATAACAATTTTGTTTTGTAATTTGCAAATGCAGAAAACAACTGAAATGTTTTAATGTAGTTGCACTTGAAACTAAGGGAGTGTCTGGACATCAGTATTTTTGTTCTAAAATGATAATGGAAGGTACAGAGCAGCGGGGTGATGTTTGGTTAGTTAGAAAGGCAGTGTGTGTGTGTGTGTGTGTGTGTGTGTGTGTGTGAAAACATTTTAAACAGACTGACATTCTTAAATTTTCTTCTACTGTCACGCCTGCATTTTTATTTCTTGCGGGATAGTTCTTCATGATTTAATGTGATGGACTGAAGTCATAGAGGAAGGAGGTGTTTGGTGGCTGATGTGGAGATGCTTCACTCTTTTTGCAGTTTTTCTTTATCTGAAAATGAACCGCTCTTTTTCTGCCAGTTTCCCGTGAGTCTGCTGTGGTTCTGATCACTGTGATACAGGAGCCCATCATTCAGTGATCTCCTTAATCCAGTTTAAATTCTCTAAGATTTAGAATCATTGATCAGCCACCTACACTTATCCAATTTGGCCACATCCAGATTATTTAACAGATCATTAACTGAATAATACATTGTAGGTTAAGGTGACCCTGAAGAATGGGAATTCTTTTTTTTTTTTCTTTTTTTTTTTTTTTCTCCTGACAACCTACACAGAGAGTGACCTTGATGTCCGTTATCAGACTGAAGGGGAACAGGTGGGCTTTACTCTGGAAATATCAGCCCCCCTCAGTCTGAGCAGCACTGCATTCATGGAAACCTGGTGTCATTGAAACTGTTTTAAAAGGACTAAACAGAACAAGCAGCCCGGCTTTTCGGAAATGAGCGTGTTTAATAAAAAGAAAAACATTTAACATCGCGCGCCATGCGTTACTGTTTAATATGATTTTGATTAAATATGAAAACATATAGGCAGGGAATTAGAGTCCTTGTTCTGTTTTCATTTTTAATGTAATATAATATTGTAGAAACCGAAAAACTATAATATTATATTTCAAAACCATTTTGTTTTATGTCCTGTGGAGTCTTTTTCATCATAATAAATATTTAGGTCCATATATTTTAATTTCATGGGATCAGTTTTGAACCCCTGTCAGGCAGGCCGGTCCTGCGCTGGGAGGGTGCTGATGAGGGTACTGGTGCTGATGCCGCTGCAGGAGCGGCTCCGGACGGCGGTTCATCTTTTTGATGTGTTTTTATTGGAGCGGCACCAGCGCGATCAGCTCCCCAGAAAAGAGCCGAGAGCCCGAAACCCCCTGAAGACCCCCAGGGAGCGCGGAGGGGCCTGTGTGTGTGTGTGTGTGTGTGTGTGTGTGTGGGTGGGATGCGCGGCTCTGGGTTTGGATAATAAACTCCATAAACTCCTCGCCGCTGCTCCACATTAACTTTTAAAGGCTGCGGGTCAAACTCCAGCAGGCGCGCGCGTTTGTTAAAAAGCTTTACAAGACAAAAATCTTCTGTATTTACGTGAGATCGGTTTATATACGCGTTGATTTCAGCTTTTGTTTATTCATTCGTTTCAGCGCTACGAAATAAAAAAAATCTCCGGTGAATTTCCCCGCGTTATTAAGCGGTAATGGGCCGATTTGTGCGGGTGCGTTTCCCCCGCCGGGGCCGGGATGCGGCGGGGCACCGGCGCACAAAAGGAAATGAAAATAATTTTCTTCTATTGCCTTCTTGTCAATTTAGCGCGCTCTCCAGAAGGAGCTTTTTCTGCTAACGAGGTTCCCAGGCCAGCCTCGCCGCTGCAGCCTAAATTATGCCTCTTTTTTTCCTCCTCCTCTTCTTCCTCCCTGCTCGGACGCGGCGCTGGACAAATACAAAGGAGTCCGAGAGCATCCCTGCACCCTCTCAGCTCCACGGCCACCGAAATTCAAATACCAGCCACAGAGCATGTGACTGCGCGGCAACAAGAGCCTTGCAAATTCTCCATTAGCATATGGCTTTTGCCATTTTTTTTCCTCCTTTTCAAAAGTGCTCACCCCCCTCCCAAAAAAAAAAAAAAAAAAGAAAACTGTTCCCATAACACCAAATCAAGTGCAGCGCTTAAAAGGCTAAAAGCTGCTTTATGCCTCGGCCCCTTTCTTAGATGGACGTTTTTCGTTTGACATGCAAATGTAAGCAGTTAATTTGAGCGATTAAAATAAATATTCAGGGCCCTTTTGTCACCGAACCCCCCTCGGAAAAGCCTCGGATAAAGAGCGCCTGAACAAATGATGTCTCGGAGATTAATTAGATATTTGATAAGACACGAATCCCTAATCGCCGATACAAGACACATGGGGCTGCGATGTGCTCCGAGTCATAATTAATACTATTTAACAGGATTTTTTATTTGGCCATAAAATGCTGTTCCGGGGCATTAACTATTGATCTGTCCCGCTGGGGAAAGTGCAGGGCGATCTGCGCAGAGCCGCGTTACTGATGCTCTCTGTTTACAGGTGTACACACATTACCGCCTCTTTTCTCTCTCAATGTCACATTTTAGTAAAAACCAAAAAAGAAGTCCCCTTATATAAATAAAAAGACATTTCTTCAGCACGACTAGCAAACAGCAGTGATTTTAAATCCCTTTAATTACAAAAAGAAAGCCTTATACGCGAGACTTTATACAATTAAACATTTATATATTTTTTTTAGCAAGGTAAAGAAAGGAGTAACTGAATTTAAATAGCTGTGTTACATACATACTGACATCCACAAAGTGCGTCGAAAGTAAAGAAAACTCCCTGAATTTCAGGATCCACCACAAAAACAGTCATAAGGAACATTTACAGGGGAGGAGGGGAAAATAATGATGGTGGTTGTATCTACACAGTTCAGCTCAGCTCGCAGTTCTCCAGCCCTGTTCACTCGGGGTCACTGTGCGCTCCGATTCCAAAACAAAGGTACTGAAACCCCCCCCGTTTTTGCGCTCATTTTTTAATCGGTCCATCGTCCTGCAGCGGGTCGATACAGTTTAGGAATAACCAGGTTTAGGTTTAAATATTGATATCCCCACTAATGAGCTGGGACAGAGGCAAAAACGGGTTGCTTTCCCTTCTCAGATTTCAAAGAGAAAACTAAAACTGTCGGCCTGTCGCCAGAACAGTTTATTAAACTTGAGAAAAAAAGGAAGAAAAAAAAGGAAGGAAGGAAGGAAAGAATGAGCAAAGGCCTTAACCGTCGTCGGAAGAGTTCCTGAAACTCCTGGCCCGTTTCTGTCTCTGGGTGTCAGTCGCGCGTTCGGAGGGTGTGTGTGTGTGTGTGTGTGGTCAGCTGGGTGGTCGTGAGTGTCAGTCAGGACTCGTGGTGGGGGGACTGCTGCTCTTTGACCGTCACGCGCGGGTTCACCGCCTCTAAGATCAGTTCAGGGGACTCAGATCTGGGGGTCTCCAGGTTGCTCGTGTCGGTGTCGCTGTCACTGCCCTTTTTGCCGCCGCCTCCGGCCGTGTGCGTCTTGATGTGCTTGCTGAGGTGGTCGCTGCGCATGAACCGCTTGTTGCACACGGGGCAGGCGAAGCGCTTCTCGCCGGTGTGTGTGCGCAGGTGCCTCTGCAGCTCGTCGGAGCGCGTGAAGCGCTTACCGCAGAAGAGCCAGTTGCACACGAAGGGCCGCTCGCCGGTGTGCCAGCGCAGGTGCGCCTTCAGGTGCGACGTCTTGCCGTAGACCTTGCCGCAGCCCGGGATGTGGCAGCTGTGCAGTCCTTTCCTGCGCAGGCTCGCGCCCGCCGGTCCCAGGCGCTCGGCCTCCTGGCAGTTAGGGCAGTCGCACGTGGCCCGACCCGAGTACCTCCGGGAGGAGCGCGAGGAGCTGGCGATGCTCGAGCCCGCGCCCGAGATCATGGCGTTAGCCGCCGCGGACGTGTCCGTGTAGGCGGGGATGACGCCCTTGAAGCCGTCCTGCGCCAGCAGGTGCTGGCCGGTGGACAGCAGATGCGATGCGCTCGGGCTGATGCCCGTGGAGCTGAAGGCCGAGTGTGTGAGCGCCGGAAAGTCGGGGTTGTAGCCGCTCAGCTGCGAGTGGATGGCCTGTGGCGTGCCCGAGTGCAGCGAGCCGGCCGGGTTCTGCACGTCCAACCACGAGCCAGGGCTCGTGTGGACGTCCCACCACGAGCTGGCGCCGTTCGCCACGTCGCCCGAGATGGTGGAGTGGAAGCCGGACTTGTACCACGACTCGTACGGGTGCGCCACGCCCACGCGCGGGTACAGCGTCTCGGCTGACGTGTGCACCTTGGAGATGAACGCCGACTGGCCCGAGTCCTGCGAGCTCACCCCCGCCGCCGTGTTGGAGAACAGGCTGCTGTACTCGCTGGAGAAGGCGGATGAGGTCGGCGAAGTGGAAGCCAGGCAGAAGGCGCTGCTGCTGGCGCCCGTCGTGGCCGGCAGTCCCGAGCTGCTGCTGCGGCTCGTGGCCACGCTGAAGCCCGGCAGGCTGGAGCCCAGGTTGCAGCTGGACGACGATCTCTTCCAGGGGTGAAATCCGCCTTTGGAGAAAGCGCTGGAGTCGGGCAGCGTGGTGAGAGGACTGGTGTTGCCGATTTTGTTGCAGGTCGCAGCCAGCATTGCTAAAGGGGTAGTCCCAAAGCGAGGCTCTTCCTGGACAGCAACACAAAGTTTTGTTCGGGTGAAGGGAAAAAGGGAAAGTGAGGAATTAATGTCCAAGCCAGTTAAAAAAAGTTTGTGAGAATGTAATCAAACGCAAATCTTCTCTTTTCAACAATTCTACAGTTCAAAATACCATGCAACATCAGCAATATTAGTTATTAGTCTTTAAGCATTCATAAAGAGTTGGGAACACGTCGCTGAAGTTTCTGGCAACCTAAAGAGCAGATCCGACTAAAAACAGATCACAAACACAGAAAAGGAAAAAACCCTTCATCCACTCACCCCAAGTATAGACGTAGCCATAACCAGGGCCTTCGGTGCGCTGGATGCTGCGGGACCCTGCTGCTGCAGTGCTCCAGTGTGAGTGGGACAGGGCGCTGTGCTGCTCTCCGCGTGTCCCCAGGCTCAGCTCCCCTCTCTACACTGTTGTACCCAGCGCCTTCTTTCAAGTACGGTCGGCCGCCGCTCTCGGCCAATCAGCGCCGCGGATCCTGCGCGCCCAGTTCGAGCTCAGCCAATAGGAGGCGCGTCGCTGACAGAAATACTAAAGTAGCGTGTCAATCAATAAACTGGGCTACCGATCCCGCCGTCAGGAACCGAGCGATCCGCTCTTTTTTTCCAGCGCTTTATTTTTATATATTTATATATAGATGTGACTGACAACGCGCGCGCGCGCGCACACTGAGCTCGTTTCGGTTTTAATAAGTCCGACGTCCAGCGTGGTGAGAGACTCCGGTGTGGGCACGTGCTGAAATGTTTGATGTTTTTATTTCTGGCGAGTCGGGCTCTGCGGGCAAACACGGGGAGCCACACGGGTGAGGATGACTTTTAAACGTTTTAATGATTTAAAGCAAAGTAGCAGCCTGAACACACTCTTTCACATGTTCTCCTCAGCCTGGACTCTGTCTTGTGTTCATTTGAGATGATGTTAGTTATCGGTGCAGTGTCCTCAGTCGGGACTAGTGTGTGTGTATTTGGATCAAATGAAATAATGATGAACGAATCAGGCTGCACTGGTCGCACTTTTTACAGCATTTGATGGAGAGAGCAGAGAGGATGAGGTAATCTGGGGGGATCACTGATCTCACAACAGGTGTTAGAGGCGTGCGTGCGTGTGTGTGTGCGTGTGTGTGTGTGTGTGTGTGTGTGTGTATGCGTGCGCGCGCGCATTCCCGGCAGCCCTCCTCCTTTTAAATGCCATCAGAAAAGCAGCGCGCGGGACCAAATTCACCTGAGCGATGTTCATCTGTCCTTCCTCACATCATCGAAAATGTTAAGCATTTAGAAACAAGCGCTATTGTCAGGAGAGCTCAGTAAAATCAGATAAAATCGCTTTATATCTCGTTCTTTTTAGTTTTAATCTCTCGGGTAAATTAATTCTTGTCCATGTCCATCTTCACCTCTGCTTGTCTTCTACTTTTTCCCTTCCGTAAGATTTATTCTTTTTCTTTTTTTTAAATTTTTTTTATATGAAGATCAATGCATTACACCTATGTGTTCGTCTGCTTGTTAAAACATTTAAGGGTAATGGCATAATTTAACAATGGCCTGCTTTGCAGTGAATCATCATCCCTTTAAAAGTTAAAGCAATTTTCTTGAAAATGGCCTCGCCGAAAGCTGTGCATTACAGTATTCAAAATTGCCAAATAATGCTCCATTATAGAGGCTGAGCGGTGCCAGGCAGCCCGGGCGCAATTTGCTCCAAAGCGCAGCGCTTTAAATCCCTCCTATGGAGAAGAGAATCTAAAACAATTTATTCAAATCCGCATGGCGGAGCCGGCAGAACCGCTTCATTTCTGCAATCACTGTAAATTGACAGGGAAACAATTAACACTATTAAATATCCGTTAGGCGTAAACACATTTGAGTGAGCTGACTGAGAGCAGTGTTCAACTCTCTCTCTCTCTCTCTCTCTCTCTCTCTCTCTCTCTCTCTCTCTCTCTCTCTCTCTCTCTCTCTCTTCTCTCCATGTTACACTTGTTCTTGTCCTCTTAATTAATCTTGGTGTCAAATCTTATGCACACAGAATTCTTGAACGGATTTACTGTGAATTCTGGGGGGGATTTTGGACCTCAGCCATTACACTTTGCTTTGCCAGATTATTCAAAAGCCTGGCTCATTTTCTTGCTTGCAAACTGTTTAGGAAATCTGATAAAATAAGTACGATGGTGGATAAACCAGGGCCCCAGAAAAGGCTGTTAATAAAAATATGATCTAATAGGAGGATCTACAAACGAAAATACATAAAACAAAAAAAAACTTTAACAAAATTCGTTAGAGTTAACCTCTGCAACGCTAACCCCCCCCCCCCCCCCCCCAATTTGGTTCTTTATTTCAGGTAGTGAAAGATCGCATTAACGTTAAGGTTTTTGATTTTACAAACGTGTAGATATGTAAATATTTCAAAATTAACATTAATATTTCGTGTTAATGTGAATATATATATATATATATATATATATCTCATATCACATATCAAAAAAAGTGTGTATGTGTGTATATATATATGTATACACACACACACACACAGACACACTTTTTTGATATGTGATATGGGATATTTTTTAAATATGATTTGATCCAAGACTCTAGAGCCACCCGGCTGGCTGGCCTACCTGGCGAGCAGTTGTCTGTGGCAATTAGAAACCTATTACAAGCCATTAGACTGATCAATGTACCTTAAACAATGCGAATGATTTATTTGGCCAGAACAAAAAACGCTCTGCATCCATTGTGGCGAGTGTGAGTGACGGTCCACATCAATCACGCCTTTAAGCAGCTAAAGATAAATGATTAATCCGCACCTATTTGTTAAAGTGGCATCCGACAAAAGGTCCCGGGCTCAGATCTGCCCCGCTTCAGCTGCCCTTCCCGCGCGCCAGTGCGGATTCGCATCTGGGCCTTTATTGTTGGTGTTTGCAGCCTGGGATTAATTTGTCCCACCCTTAAGAGGAAAAGGCGCTTTTGGTGATAATTAACCTATGTGTCGAAAACTTAAATCCCTGTTATCCACAGGTGCACCAGCAAACCTGCTTCACACCGGAACCATTTCCATGTTGCTTATTTCTCACCAGCCGGTGCTGGAGGCTCCAGCTGGGTTATCATCCAGCCTTAACGGAAATAAAAAAGGCGATCGTTGTAGCCATGAAGTGTTGAAGCTTGTGCTCTGTGATGGCGAGGACAGAGCTGCTAGCTTTCATTGTGGGGCTCATCTCGATGCGCAGCTCTGATCAGGCGCTTGATTGGGATGAGGGTGCGTTTCGTCATCCACGCGCACGAGATCAGAAGTGGGGAGATGTGGGAAATCTTCAATCTTCATAAACAACAGTCTAATAAAACTGTCACATCATTCCCCCCTTTTCCAGCGTGCTGACGAGAAAAGACACTGAGGCAAAATCTCCAAGCTAATCCACCCTGTCTACAAACACGGGCCACCGGGCACCTAATTCAGATTCCTAATTTTAAGGTGGGCAGAGGGAAATTAATTTGAACATTTAAAGACATAGTCTTAGGACATTGACGTTTGTTATGTTTATCTTGCATTAATTTGCCTTTTAGACCCGATATCATTACTATTGGTGGAAATTAATATATCAACGATGCATACAACGTTTTGGAAATTTACACGGCAAATAATGGTAATTAAAATCTGGCCAGAGAAAGCTGAGCTGGATGTGAACACAGGTGACCCTTCTGATATGTTTATATAAATTATCAGGTGTAATCCAACTCTGATTTGTGATTTATTCATCAACTGTGTTTGTGTGTGTGTGTGTGTGTGTGTGTGTGTATGCGCCTGTGCATGTGTGCGTTTGTGTGTGTGTGTGTGTGTGTGTGTGGGGGGGGGGGGGGTCACCCTGCTCGCACAGTTTGGGTACACTTTTTGGGTACCAGGACGTCCTGTTCAACACTTAACTAATGGCTGAATATCAGAAGCCTGCATATTGCTTAATTCATTGCAGTACATTATCTGTGCTTACCAGTGTTCCAGTGAATGTCTCAGCGTGTGGGTCTTTTTTGTGTGTTGTTTAAGTGTCCAAAGAATAATGTCTGTTATTTGCTCCCCTCTGAATTTGACAAGAGTGGGACTATATGCTAATTAATGCATGAAAGGTAATTCATAATTTGCATAAGGCTTTATGAAAAGCCTGGTGTTTCTAACTGCTTAGGTATGGTGAGCACCTGCAAAATAAAGCAGGATTTTTTCTCCCTTTTAAAGAAAATGATGCACCCCTTTAAATATCAGCTTATGAGTGGTGTCAACTTGCTTCTAGCTAAACAATGAAATTGTGCAGCAGTTTGTGTGACACAGAAAGCTGGTTGTCCAATGCTTTCTTTATGTGAGTAAATTAAATTGAGTAAATTATTTTGTTATAGGCCTGCCATTGGACAATCATCATTGGAAAGTATAAACTACAGAACTAATATATAGGCCCAACACATGCGCTTCATTTATCTAAAGCAGAAAAAAAATCTTTGGCAAGCCAATTAGGTTTCTGAAACCAGTGTCAGATAAACACACACACACACACACACACGTCAACAGGTGCCTGGTGTAAAAGAAATTCCTATGGTTTACTGTGCTGCAACAGCTCTCGCGCTACACGATGCTGCCCTTGTCTGTAATTTTTGCCTGAGAGTGATGGGTGGGAGTTGTGGACACTGGTGACAGTCCACTTGCGATAATCTCTGCTTTATCTGCTAGAAATGGAGCTGCCCAATAGGGTTTTGGCTGGACTGCAGTCTTTCAGGACAGAGTTGGTCCTACCTTAGTACTCCTATGTTTGCAAAAGGGTAACAATAAAATAAAGATCCTGTAATTACTAAGGAAATCAACTTGATATAAATGTAAGCAATGTAATGCAAGACATACTTAATGAAACTGTACTGTGTTTACTGTGTACTGTGTCCAGTAAACAGTTGCCTTGCATGATGGACACAATATGGTATTATTGTATGTGAAGCAAGCCAAGGGGGGCTTTTTCATTGCTCACTAATCATTTCATATAACCTTTGCTCTGATTTGCGTTTACACGAAGAGTTTATTAGCTGATATTCTTCAGCAGAGATCAGCAGTAGTCGAGTTGTTCTCACGCTCAAAACTGTTCAAAAGGTATAATGAGATTTTAATGATCCTATTTGTGTCTTGTTTCTAAAGTGTTTCCCCCTAGTACCTGAAAGGACACTTTCAGAGTGCCCTTGAAATATTTTTGGCTGAGAGACAATAATCCTTCAATGGTTAAAAAAACTCAACCTCCATCTCATCAATCTACAGCAATTTTATCCCTGTTGGTTTTTGAGTTTCTACCAGCCAATCATTTAAATCCCAAGCAGCAGGTGAGGTAGAGATGGAACGCCCTGGGCTGCTCTCAACTGCTGTCCCATTACTGCACTCATATTCATGCCTTACAGAGTGAAGGACTCTTCAGCTCCTTTCACAAAGCTGCAGACATCTCTCGTTGAGCTCACCATGGGGTTGTGTTCTGTGAGACCCACTCTGTCTTCCCAAATCTTCCACAATAGCAATTTGCTTCTGCACCCCAGCCGCAATTGATCTATTATAGGATTCTCTGACCTTGTTATTGGACATAGTGTTCCAACACAAATGTGTTTTTGTATTTATTTTTGGAGGATAGGAATAAAATGCCTAATTGTCTTCAAGAGAAAAGAATTAAGCGTGAAAAGGGTGGATAATGTCAATAAGGTTGGCACACAGAATATCAGAGTTTCTTCAGAGGCAGTTGCAGGTTATGTCAGCTTGTGTGTTGTGTCTTTATTTTCAGGAAGTCAGCCTTTTCTCTGCCTGAACAGTGAGCTGCATCTGAACGCTTCCCCTTCTGCACCAGTGACCCTGATGAAAGGCACGGTCCCCTTCCTGCCAGCGCTGCAATTTCCCCAGAACTCACAGACCTACAAGGTATGGGTCCCATCTGTCTGTCTGTCAGGCTGTCTGTCTGCCTGAAGACATAGTCTTACATAGTCATGTCTCAGATTCACTATGAGCTCAGTCTATATATTCATTGTTGTATTGTATTTTTTTTTTTTTTTTTTTTAAAGCAGTAGAGTGGAAAAAATGTCAGAATGTTTTTTAATGAATCTGTGTGAAGCATAAATGGCATACTGTATGCCTAAATATGCTACCAATTTTGGGAGGTCAGTGTTAAAGTAAATGTAATTTGCAGAATATACACTTGGATTAAATAATTTTGCCATTGTCCTACTTTAACACCTGATTCATTTTACTTTAAAGCTGTAGATCTTGGTTGGTTGACATTTAAATATGAAAATAAATACACATTTTAGCCTTTCCATAATTAATGATGATGTTCTCATTTTGATGGAAGGTTGTATAGTATGTATATTATGTGCCAGGAGGTTATATAGCATGGGTAATTCCTATGCCAGAATTTATGTTGAAGGGTGTGTGAGGTATGTGGAGACTTTCAGTCACGCCATAGTTTTTGTGTTTAATGTTGAGTCATGCTGATGAACATCTGTCAGCTCTGTTTGGGATGAGACTGTACCTGTTTCACACTCACTCCTACACCTGACTGTGCCATGAGCCACACATTTACACTCTCATCTTTACAGCTTCCCTCTCTGTCAGTATGAGTCATTAGGAAGTTTCACACAACTGTTGAGAAACGGTTTCATTCCAGTCACTAAAGGTCTCATGGGTGCAGGCTGTAAGTTTAGGTTCCAGCCAACATGCTTTTAGTTCAAACAATATTTTTCTATTATTGATTTCAGGATTTTAAACATATAGGTTTCCCTACAGCATTAAAATCTCAAATAAAGCATTGGAATGATCCCCAATGCACACTGGCATGTTCTGTTCTCAAATGAAGCAGATGATGAACAATGTGACTTGAAAAGATCAATATCTTTGAGAGGTGACCGTTTCAGTTCGAATGCTGTGAATGAAAACGATTGTCGAGCTGCCGATAAAGTGATCTAAGAGCACAGTTTTGCATGGCTTGCGCTTGATATGCTCCTCACTGCATTTCTTTATCTTCATTAAGAGACTGACGTTTGCAACAACTTAAAGACAAACAATTTGTCTTGGGCTTATTATGGCAACTAACTACAAACTGTCATTTGGCATCGGCAAAACAGCCCTCGGCAAAGCAGAATGCTTATCACATGTCATCTCTGCATGGCAGCGCAGAAATTACGTGTAGCTCTCGCTCCACTCCCAGCTCCTTTGTGCTCTCGACACCGTCTTTGTCTTACACAATTAAGGTGTTACACGGTAGAATAATTTAAATTGCCAGCTCTAAAATGGAGACAGAGGCTCTTTTTAAAAATAGCCGAATTTGTTTACTGATTGTATGCAGCTATTGACTTTCCCATTATATGAGAAGAGCTCTGATTAGTGGCTGTGAGATGTTTAGACAGAGAGGCAGAGCAGACAGGGTTACAATACAGAGCATTTACTCTTATTGTTCTCAGGGTTTCTCTGCTCCAGATTACTGCTGGACACAGTAATGAGGGTGTCACTGCAGGTCCAAGGCCATTTTCCAATAGTTACTGAGCGGCTCCTGTGTGATAGGCAGCATCTGTGGCTCCAGAAGGCTCCCAAGGCTTTGATGAGGTTCCTGGTACATCTTCTATCCCTGTGCGTGTGCAAGATTTCCATATGTTGCATGGTGAATGGAAGGTCACTTGTTTTCTACTGGCCACAGGACAAGACTGTAATTTGGGTATTGTTTGTAATATAGACCTGAGTCAGGATGGAATTGTTATTGCCCGGGTGATACACAGGCACTAGAGCTTGAAGACACAGGCATGCAGAAACACTGTCCAAACTGGAGGAACAAATCACTTCAAGGATGTTCTTAATTTTTTCCATTTGATTTGTGTTGTGTGGGACCCGTGAAAAAAAAATAATTATTGTGGGTTGCAGCTCTTCATCATCATAGTGTAAGCAGGGTGTATATTCAGCTAAAACCAGCTCCGTTCATTTCATCTGTTGTAAACATCGCTTGTGTATAGTGGTGGAAAACCAGAGCATAAAACAGATACTTTTCTTTTATGAATTTACAGCTCTCTGTTTTGACCTACCATTGTTTTCCTAAAGAAGATTCCTTTGAGAATAAGTGGTTGCTTCACCACTTAACCATTAACAATTTCAGTCTTTGTTTTGTAATTATAGAAATGTTTTATCCGTGTCAGATGGTACATGTTTCAGCATCCAGGGCACTTCTTTTTTATTGTCTGATTACATGGTGGTGAGCACACACTTTTTCTTGCTTTAGATGTTTGCCAAAATGTGTGAAGTATGTTACAAAGAACTGGAAGATGACTTATAACTCAGCGGCACTTTTGTGAATGCCGTGTTTGTTAGCGCTTGAATTTGTGCCAGAGCGCCTAACAAGAAAGTGAAAGGGGATTTGTATTTACTGGTATGTGAAACCAATGTCTCATGAACCAGAAAGCTCTTCCCTATTGATTTTGAGCTCTGCGTATGTTCCCTCTGTGACGAACAGAGTGCAGCCTGTATCAGTCAGAAAGTGTTTATCAGAACACCACTTGAGCACTGGGAGTGAAGAGAGCATGTCAAATTGATGATAACAAAAATGATTAAATTATTAAGTAAAGATGGCTGGCAATCAGTACATCCTGATCTGGTGAACAAAAAGTTGTTTAACAGTGAGATTGAAGCCAGGTAGGAGTCAAACTGGATCTGCAGCCTCATGCTTAGCCATCTATAGTACGTGAAGCTCTGCTTGCTCAACCTTTTTCAGTCCTGCATATGCCTTACAGGTTTTTTTTTTGTTTTTTTTTTTTTTTCATTTTGACCATCTAATGGCTTTGAAAAGACTGTGTAAACAGTGGATTTACTTTCAGTGCATGCTTCCAAAAACTATTACAGGGGATGCTGAAAACTGATTCCCCAGCATGTGTCATGTTCTAAGAGCTTGCAGAAGGGGAAAGTTTCCCACATAAATACCTACATTGCTCCATGAGTTACTGGTGAGCATGTATGTGTGTGTGTATGTGTGTGTGTATGTGTGTGTGCGTGTGTGTGTGCGTATGTGTGTGTGTGTGTGTGTGTGTGTGTGTGTGTGTGTGTGCATGGAGGGGATGAGTGAAGGGAAGACTTTCCTTAGAGACAATAAACCTGTTCTATTCTATTCTATTCTATTCTATTCTATTCTATTCTATTATATTCTGTTCTATTCTAATGGGTGATTCTGTAGTTGCCCCACTTACACAGTTCATTTGTTCACTCTTCTTACAGTGGTGTAACTTTGCCTTGTTCTTGCTCTTTTTCTGGATATGCTTCTCCCAGCTGCCTTAGTCTGGTACACATTTACAGCTTCATTTCACTCTGACCTGTTATTCTTGCTCAATATCTGCAGCAGCCAAAACACCACAGCACATTTTCACATGGCCTGGATGTGGCTGATCAATTGAACCGCTGCTGTTATGCTTGGCTCCTCCAAACCCTCCTTTTCGCTAATCACTAGTGACACCAGCACCTGTGTGCAGCTATTCTGAGCAAGAAGCACGTGGAACAAACTCTATGGAATAGCCATGCCTAAAGGAGAAAGGTTGATATTTTATGGAGCTTTATCCCTGATAAAGCTACAAAAATAACATTGGACAATCAGGGAAATCCTCCTATATTTACCCATAGCAGGGAGTGGAAATAAAAACAACATGCTATATGGAGATGCCTTTCTGTGGTTGGTTGGAGGCATAACCACAACGTCTTGAATTACAGTGGCTGGCACCTCTAAGCTGTTGGAGTCTCACTGATTTTCATATTTCGTATAGTGTGCTCAGGGATTTTTCCCTCTGTTGTGGCAATAGTAATATAATGATACATTTTTGTACCCCTGGCATGATAACAATCTGTCACCATAGAATTTTTGCATAGCTCACAACAACAATATATGAAGACTCTGTTTTTCTGTCAGTAGTGTGACTTTTTTTTCTACCTTCCATCCAAATGGTTTAAAATGAAGGTTAACAAGTGCAGTCTGCTGCTGTGTGATGTAAAGTGTTGTCAAGCTGTAATCCCAGCTTTCACTTTAGTCTCATTGAGTGCTCATCATCTTGACTACCTAAGTGAATTGTCACTTGGCTTCGTTCTGAAACACTGTTCAGCACATCAAGGCGGCTGGGACTGGTGGGAGATTCTTGCATTGCCAAATGATGTCACAATAAAAAGACTTTTCAAGTAGTACATCAAATCTTAAAGAAAACTATTTATAGAATAGTAACCAGGGAAAATATGAGCTATGCTAAAATAGGCTAAAATAAGCTAATTGCTTAATCAGTCAGAATATACAGCTTATAAAGGAAAAATCTGGACTGCCGTCATTGTATGTTCTCTGTGTTGTATAAGGACATTGCACTTTGTTTCAGACAGAACTATGTTAGCCACAGAGCAAGTGGAGGCCTTGGGCAGTGGCGTAGATGTACAACCACATAAAAATCTGAGCAATTTACAGTACACAATGATGCATTTACACTCTCTGCAGTCATAATGAGAAATGTGATTATAGTCACTGAGCAAATCTACTATATTTTGAGATCCATTTGCAGACAGACACAAAGAAAGGAGGGGGTCTGAATCCAGGGCTGTGTGTTTGTGGTGTGTGTTCAGACATTGTCAACGTTTAAAATGAGCATTTTGATTTGTCTCCGATTGAGGAGCTTCTGTCTGCCTCCACTTGTCCTGGGTGATTAGACTAAAACGTTTGCTCATCTTGACTGGAGATCACAGCAGCTCCACATAACGCTCCTTGATTGAAGGTCGAAATATTTTGAATTCTAATGGAGACTGGCTAGATGAATTGCTTGAAATAGACTGTAGAATTTCAGCACTTCCTCCCCCTCACCCACGACCCCCCCTCCCCTCTGTGGCCGCTGTGAAAAGAACGGTTGGGAATGGCTGTGCCTGATGATCATAGAATTACTGGATGGTGATTCTAAACCCCTCAAAGAGGAGTTGCTATGGAGATCTCGTTCCAAACTGTGAAATGATTCCTTCTCTGAAAGGCTGGGGAGAAGAGGGCTGAACACATCATTGTTCAGGTGGTGGTTGGTTAGGAAATTGCCGGTGCCTGAGCAATCAGTGCTGCTGCTGTAGTTAAGGATCTAAAACGGTTTGTTCTCTGAATGATGTGGGGCAACAGTGATGTGCATATGATGGTTCCTTTCAATCAGGCTCCACTCAGACTCACCGGGCTGGGAGAAATGACAGAAAGAGTGGGCTCGAATGAAAGAGGAACGAAAACCATTATTGTCTCTCAAAGCTAATGAAATCTGGGCCTGTCCTGATCCATCTATTCTTTGCCTGCATGAATCCTGGAGCTAGTTTGAAAGGTTATGTTCCCTATCAGGTGGAGTCTCTCACCGCATTACCAATTCCCACTGTTTCTCTCTGTTTAATATTATGCTAATTAAGTATGTCAGAAGAAATGACCTTGGTTATCCCTATGAATTCATATGTTTTGCTATTAAATTTCATAGAGATACTATATGTCTCTCAGTAATAGATGAAACATTCTACTTTGAAAAGATGAAGAATTGTCTTTGATTAGTATTATGCTGCTTTATTTGAACACTAAAAAGGAAAGTTGATTTTGTCTAAATGTCTTGTGGTTCAAAGTTACACAACATGAGTCCATCTTGTTTACAAGATTTGTCAGGTCCTTGTGTGACTACAGCTCAAACATAGTCAGTCCACTGTATTATATTTGAACATTATTAGATTATATTCCTGTGCCAAAGACAGAGGTAAATGGCTTCTTTTGACAGACTCGTAAAGTAGCTTTTATGGCTCTGAATACCAGAGCAATTGCAGCAGTGTATTTGTGTAGAACCTCTTAAAAGCGAGCCAAGGAATGCAAGTGAGCTAGATGTTCTCTTTCCTTTTTACGTGTGAATACTTGCAAAGGAAGTCGACTGCCACAGAACACTGTAATTTGAGTGAATGATGTCGATCACATGATCTCCTACCCATCATCAACTGAAAATACAGCAGGGACATTATCTGTCTTAAATGTGTTGATTATGGTTTTCCATAAGATAACATTAATATTTTATCATTCCGTTAGCAAAACATTGTTACAGGCACATTTAAAATAATGAGGGAGATTTCTCAATGATCAAAGATCAAGTTGAACTCTACCTGATTACACATCAGAACTGAAAAGAAAACGGCAGAAAATATATGTTCACATGTTTACTTGCTACAAAATCTGGTCTTACAACCTTTCAATGTAACCTAATTAATTCATTATTTAATTCTTTCAGTTCATTATTTTTGTTTCTACCATTTTTGGATTGTGCAGCACTTCCAAATAGGAAAAACACAGGTGTATGTTTGCTGGGGTGTATCCGTTGGTGTATATTTTCATGTCCATAAAAATTTGCGAGAGTGATTTTTGCTCTTAGTGTGGATGTAAAGCAAGTCTGTATTCCCTGAGAAAAGACCCAGTCTGGAGGAGGATGACTTCTTTAAGGATAAAGGCCTTTGTTAGGTCAGACAGTAAAGACACACCTGCTAATGGGCCTTCCAAACATACAGTATCTAAAGCACAGCAGTAAAACATTAAATGCCAGATAGACTTGACTTCTGAAGCCCTCCCTTCCCCCCTGCTCACTTTTACAGTCTTCCTTGTGGCTTGCTTTGGCGCCGCAGCCTCATAAGAGCAGCCTTCACAGAGGCCTCCTCAGACCCATCGTTAAAGGACTAATTGTGGAGATTTCCCTTTACTTTTTTCTTTCTTCCTTTACCATCTCTGTGTGTTTAGGATGTACAAGGTCCTGCCTTGTTGGACCTCTTGTCTAATAAAGTGTTTAAAAAGATAAAGGGGTATTAGTCAAATATACGAAGAAACCTAACATAGACAGCAGGGCACATCACTTACCTGTAGGCATTAAATATATGTAGTTAAATAGTAATGTAAGTGTAGTACAACTGGTGGGAATGATCATTTGCATTTCTCAGAACAACTTAACTCACTTTTCGTTAAAGCACTTGTCATTCGTCATCTGTAATCTATATTGTGAATTTACAACTATGCAATGGGTGCAGCTAAGAAATTAAACACTCCAAGAGCAGTTGGCCAACAAGGGTAACTTCTGAGACACAAGAAGGTGAAACTTCACACAAGGATAATTTCAGGTCTAAGAGGTTGTTTGCTTCACTACTGCAACATCGACATGTCAGAGGAGGCAAACCCACCTAAACTTATTGAAAGGTATGCCTGGTTCTGCCTGAAACATATAATGTTGGACCCAAGTAATGATGAGCATTTCCACTGCAATGTTACAGTACTATTTATCTTACATATGTTGTGTAAGATAAACTGCTCTGACTCTTCTTAGGTAGCATTTGCTATACTTTTTGCTATCTGATAGAGGAGCGAGCTACAGCAGTTGAGAAACAGCAGGGCAAGGAGTCACAGTCATTTGATCAGTTCACTGAGCTGTTGAAATCTGGCTTTGACCATCCTGTAGAGTGAGGTAGTCTGGAGAACAACTACTGCCTTATACTTTAACTTTCCTTGCCTTGGCAGCCAGCAGTGCCTTGAATTTACAGATATCTTTCATTATATGGTTGCATGGGTAGGTGCAAACCAAGCCAGCCTGGTAATGACTAAATGTCCTTGGACTGTTTGAACTTCAAATCTGTGGGAAGTTATACTAAAATAGAGGATTCTAAACATAGAAAATGATTCTGTGATGACCTGATCACCTGTCAAATGTGGATTAACACCATTGCTTCATCATTATGACTCAGGGTCATATTGTATCTTAGTCTTGCATTTGCAAAGACCAGTGTATCCAGTTTGAGTGCATTTCTACCTCAATACAGAACCTTAACCACGTTACAGCAGTGTTCCATAAATTTGCCATTAACCAGCCACAAATCTCCTGCAATTGAACAGTTCGAAGCCAAACCAGACCAGGGTTTCATCAAACTATATGTATAACCTGCTTTAGTGGAGGTTTACCTTGTTAAAAAGGGATTTGGTGACTTATGTTCCAGAAAACATGACATGACAAATGAATAAAATTTGCATTCACACAAAACTAAACCTGAGAAGTGTTACTTCATGGGTGACAAGTTGCAGCACCGAGATCAGCTAACAAGCTTAAATCTTCAAGATCAGGTCTACATAGATAATATGGTCTTTTACTAGAGCAGCACACTGGTCATGTCAGAGTGGTACTGATAACCTTACTAGGTTACAAGTTAATACATTTTAAGTTGGGTATGAAGACCATTAATCTCAGTTTCAGTAACTCTGTTTGTTTTCTATTTTATATTCTGATTTGTGCTGTAGAACACAAATAAACCATTTGTCAAGTGACTCAATTAAAGCCCTGTGGTGCACGTTTGTCTGTGACATTTGGGCCAGGTCTATAGAGAAGAATGAGATGGCATTTAGATTAGAAGAAATGTCTTGTGAAGGGTTACTGACCTCACCATCACCATTGCCACATTACCTGTTCTCCATCATTCACACTTGTCATTATTGTTGTTAAGTGGAAGTCAGCATTGTGCTGTCCCAGTGACAAAGCCTAATAATCTTAACTCAAAGAAAATGTTAGCTGTACAGGGAACAAGACATCTGGAATTTGGAAATCCATGCCACTAACCCTTAAAAGCTGGTGTCATTGACTCACTTGAGAAATCACAGAGTTCATGAAGAGCTTATGAATCAGACTTGCTGCCTTAGTCCACATGGCTTTTTGTTTTTTTTTATGCTGTGATTTGCTGTGGGATCAAGGACTGCAATGACAGGATTTCCTCTGGACTCCGTGGAGGCAGGGATAGAAAAGAAGGCAGCAGCAGCAAAGGTGGATAAAATTTGGAAAAATGCTCTCTCTTTTTTGAGATCTAGTTATCTATCTATAACTAGAAGTCATACCAGAATTACTGCTTTTAACAGCTTCAGTGTTCAGAGTTGAGTCATGCTCAGTCTCTGATCAGAATAAGGTTTCATGGCAGTTTTGTATGAACTCTTGAACATGGTTTTATCCTATGATGGAATTCATGGACCTCCTAATCAGTGGGTAATATCACAGTCTTGGTGCAAGTGGATAACCTTCCCAAGACGTATTGTTTCATTCTTCTTCTTAGTCTTCCAATTGTGTTCTGGACTTGAGAAGCTCTGAGTATTGCCAGAACATATAGCTCCTAAGATTCCAGATATGCATTTGTTTTTAAATGCCAGGGCAGAGAGAGCCTCCAGCAGATGATTCTTGGCTCTTTTGCAGTAGAATTGTTAATCTTTGCATTACTCTCCCATAAGATTTTAAAGAGACTCACTTACTTGTCTGCTGGGCACTGCAGGATAATCAAATAAATAAATTATGTTGGATTTTTTTGTGTGCATGAAAATAACTAGTTTTGATCAAGTTCACATTTTTGGTCATTCATTAGAGTTATGATAAAAATGTTGTAATTATAAAAATTTCCACACATTTCACAGAGGTTTAAAGAGGGTATTCCCATAGAAATTGAAAAAACAAGGTCCTTTTTACAATGCGTCTTAAATACTGTGCAAACCTCCCTTTTAATTCATACATCTCCGATCATCCAGGAGCGGTTCACATTGCATTATTTTCACTTGAAGTTCAAGCATGAACAGGGCACACAATAGCACATTTTCATCCCAATCAGTGCCGAACTCGTAGCTGGCAAATTGGAGCAGCAAAACAATAATTCCCTTGATTAGCCCCTTTCTGTGTGCAGTAAGTGAACTGTTTATACTGTGGAGTACCTCAGAGAGACGAGAGCAACCAAAACAGGCTGATTAGGCACAGAGTAATTGGATAACTTCATTTCAGCAGGACGACTAAGAGCCTGATGACAGCTCCTTCCAGAGAGCACAGCCTCAGATGACACAAATGAGGAACAGTGCAGTTTGGCCTGATATTTAGTACTGTATGTTCGATGTACTTACTTATTACTTTGGAGGGTCTCTTGTTCTTTGGTATCATAAATGACAGCAAAGTTAAATTACTGTTTGTGTTATTGTGGAACCGAATTAGGAGAGGAACGAAGACATTTTTTCCCAGCCACGTTTTAGCCACGTACTGTTAATGAGCCCTTTAGAAACGGAACATGAAATAGTTAGTATTACCATCTTACAGTCTTTCACAGTGGCATCATCCTGCGTGTGTGTGTGTGTGTGTGTGTTTGTGTGCATTTGTTTATGTAAAAGGTTGTGTGTAGGTGGGAAAAAGGAGTGGAAGTGAATGGTGGTCTCCTGGGCCACAGCAAGCAAGACTGAACTCCTTCTGCCTGACGCTTTAACTCTCTGCAGCCGAGTGACAGGGACTCTGTCCGTTTGGCGCTAGAATAAAACTATTATGCTAAAGTTCAACTGAATTTTTCCACTAAGAAGAGAAAAATAGAAGAATGGAATTTAATAAATCAACAAATGTACTTAATGTTTCTAATCTATTTTTACATTGAATAAAATTTTTTTTCTATTTTATTCTCATAGTGTAACAAATCTGGTAAAAGTGTTTATTATTTTTTGTATATTTTGTATGAATTGTTATATAGTCCATGTATGTATCAGGATACATTTCACTGTCTGTAAAAAGGCATCTTTTTTTTTAAGAGAAAATAATTATCCTTACAATTAATTTTCTCAGAAATTATGATTATTTCTCAATGTCTTTTAATTTTAAGGTGTATACCTATCCATATATTTCTGCCTGTGTGTAAGGTGATATGTATGTGACATAATGGGAATAAGCATGTTTTTATTTAATCTATTTGCATTAAAGCCCTTTCAGGCACATTTAAAGAAACACTTATCTAAAATATAAAGACATAAAAATACGAGTATGTATGGCTGCCAAACTCCCCAGATAGTTTGTTTTGTTTTCCTTTAGCTTTATATTAGAAGTGTGAATCATCAATAGTTTTGTAATGCAGCATTGCAGAAACTTGTTGGCCATGCTTAGTATGACACCTGTGATGAATGGTGTGAAGAACTCGCATGATATACAGTCTAGAGTAGGCCAGTGCTGTCATCAGTAGGCTCCACTTAGGTTTCAGTTAATCTGCCTGAAGGAAAGTAGGCAACATACAAGATGCAGAGAAAAGCAAATGCCAAACATACTTGCTCATGTCTTTCAGTCCTGAAATGTCGTACTGGACATCTGCAATTAGTGAATGAAAAAGTATCAATGTTACATCAAAGCTATATTAAGTGAATACGTTTCTAAATTATTTGAATTATTATTTGACTAATTTGACCATATTAAAGTGGTCATGATCCAGTAATTAATTCCACAAAAAAAAACAATAACTACAACGTCTATCACTTGCTTACTGCCTTCAAGAATTAGCCTACTGTTAAATTTGACTTTTAATTAATCTCTTCTATTCTTTAATTAAACCAGATAGTCTCTTAATCAGCCACTTGTCATATGTGTTTTTCAGTATAGGGGTACTATGCAAATGTAACTTTAGAATAAATGTAGTTTATTCTAAATAAATGTATTTATTTATTGGTGTAAGAAATACTGTTAAAGATCAAAAGGTTCCTGGCTTCTTGTTGCACTGTATTGTATGATATTTCTTTCATTATCAACAGCAGAGCTTAATTTAATTTTGATTAATTGATTGATTTATATGTTGTATAGTAACTGTAAATTAAGAAAAGTCTGATGACTAACAAACAGACCTAAAATTGCTTATTTGTATTTATTGTAATGTTAGAGTTTAATAGTAGTGTTTTCTTGAGCAAAAAAAGAAAAGATTTTTTGTACATAATAATTATATATATATGTATATAATTATTAGGTTAAAATTATATTTAAACACCCCTGCAACTCCAGTTAGGACTAGCAGCTATAAAAATGAGTGAGTGAGTGAGTGAGTGAGTGAGTGAGTGAGTGATTGAGGGAGGGAGGGATTGAGTGAGTGAGTGAGTAGGTGAGTGGTAAATGTGTTTGCTGATTAGTAATAGAATGTCATTTTTTACATTTTGAAATATTAATGTTATTAGTTGTTATTAATCTCCTTCCCTCATTAGACTCCCCCTCAGAGTTAAAGGCCTCGGACTCTCAGAAAACTAAGAATGGTAAAGTGTTCACATTATGAATGTGCTAATCATATACTTCCTTATTGCACATGCAAGCACATTTAGCTTTTGCTCATGGCTCCAGTGAATCAGACCTTAAGTGCTCTATTATCTGATCACTCCCCATGCTCTCCCAACAACACACCCTGATTAGGAAAGAAAGGACTGTGAACTCTCTACACAGCATTCTCAGACACATTAGAATTTATTCTGTTAATCTTCAGAACCAAATTCAAATTGAGGGTCGAACAGTACAAAAAATGATTCATATAATGTGAATTATAACACATTTAATCCTTAACAATATTTGTGTCAACTCTTCAGTAGTGCGTTTGAGGAAAAGTTTGGCTCTCTAACACATCTGATAAAAACTTAGCTTATTTATAATTTTGGTGAATCTGAGACGTAAACAATTGTATTTTATTCAAACTGTAACTTCTGTTCTTCAGATTCCCTTCAATTTTTTGTGTGTGTGAATGTGTGTGTTTGTCTGCGTGTACGTGTGCCTGTGTGCCTGTCCTCATAGACTGCTGCAGTATATTTGACGGCATGGCTCTTGGTAATTGTAGTAATTGTAAGGCTGTGTGTTTATTTGCAGGTGTGAGTTTCAGTGGGGTGATGGAGGCAATGTGTGGGTCTGAAGGGCGAGGGGGCGATCGCTTGGATCATCAGTACATATAGGCACACTCCGTGACATCCAGGAGGGGCGTCTCAAGAAACTCTAACCAGTCAATGTCCCAGCATGCTTTGCTCTCCAAAAGCCTCACAGCAGGCCTGAAATCACAGCCCTCCTGCACTGCTCCAACCTGACAAATGTATGTTTTCCTTCCCCCTTTCTTTTTCTGCTCTTCTACTTCTTTTGGCTCACCAGACCACCCCCCCAACACCCACCCCCACCCCCAGTCCATTTCTCCTCTTTTTCAGCGCAGATTGAAAGTGCTGGTGGGTCAGGGGGTTTTCTTCTGCAGAAATCATTAATAGAGAGATACTTATTCAGTGGCTGAACCCAGGTCACTGCACCACGCTAATGAAAGTGTTTCCACCAGAGCCTTTTCATCTGAAGTAATACTCAAATCATAGCAGCGCTTGTGCTCAGTGCACCCACCACATCGCATAGCATTGTGGGAAAGGGCTATACAATGGTTGACCCACAAGTCCACATTAGAAATTAATACAGTAAATGTTTGGCATGGTCTTTGGCAGAGATGTGCTTGTGTGTCTTGTGCTTCTCTTTCTTTCTTTCTTTCTTTCTTTCTTTCTTTCTTTCTTTCCACTGAGTAAATATGACAGATTAAATAAATCTTGCTTTATTTTTTGGACCCAAATGCATATATCACTGGAGAAGCAATACAACATCATTGTTAAGGTAATGAAGCAGTATGGGCTTCTCCTGGTCTGTGTCTTAGTGTGTGTGTGTGTGTGTATGTGTGTGTGTGTGTGTGTGTGTGTGTGTGTGTGTGTGTGGCTCTGTGTGTGTGTTTAGGCACTCTTTTAAATGCAGAGATAAAAAAACCCCAGCCCATGTTGGGTCGTGTGTCAGCCACGTTGAGGGCAGCGTCTGCTGTGACCCCGTTTGTAGTCGGCTCCAGAGTGCGTGTGCGAGCGGGGGGTGGGGGGGCTAATCCTGCTTTTCTGCGGCCCCATTTCAAGCTGGGCACACGCAGACCCTGACCGCTCATTATCCTAACAAGAAGGGCCATTTCACCTGCGACTGGGGCCCTGCATGGCCCCTGTTAGTGTAATCTTCCTCACAGGCACACACACCCACACCCCCCCAACACACACACACACACACACACACACACACACATACACACACACACACACACACACACACACACACACACACACACATGCACACATACACACAAACTCCGCCAGACCCGCCACCATTCAGGACAAGCAGGTGGCCACTGACGCACATAATTGCTGACAATTTGAGGCAATGAATAAAAATGATCTACATTACTTCTTGCCGAATGTTGTATGTGCTTGGTGCCAAGAGAAATCTATGGAAGGGCCTCTTTAGATGCTGAAGAAAAGGGCCTATCAAAGGCAGTTCAGGAGGAAAAGGGGGTGGGGGTTGTAGAAGTGATTAATTTCTTAAAGAGTGAAAGAGAGATTTAGTACATTCAACTGACTGGCATCGCAGAAGGAATGAAAAGGCTGCAACAGAGAGCATCTTTCACACTGTTTCCTCTATATAATCTTCCTACTGTATGTATTCCTGTCTCTATAGACTTTCTTGCTTTATTTAATGCTAGAAGGCTTCATCAGTAGTTGCTGTGAGTTCATCAGTGATGATGTGATTGTGTGCGAACTTATTTTCGCCACATTTCAGCAACTTTTCCTACTGGACAGGTGTTTAGCCCTGTAATTAATTTAGCTGGGCATGCTATACATGTGTTTATGATTTTTCATCAGCCAAGCCTTCTGTCATGTTAATAGTTGAGGTGATTGAAAAGTGTGACGTGCCCATGGCGTCTGAGCTGATTGTGTCCAATGAGGCATGTGCAGATTTGGTAATTACTGACCTGAATCTGCTGATAATGCATTCACAGGCGTTTATTATAAGACATCCAATTACAGCACAATACAGCGTTTCTGCATTCAGAGTCAAATTAGAGGATATTTTTATTGGTCACTTTGGTCCGTTCAAGATAACATGGAAAGAGGAATAAAGAAAACAAAGAAACGCTTGTTGTGAGGCTGTTGTCCATTGAGAGGTGGAGGCCTGGTCCTTGACAAACAAAAAAAACAACCAAAATCCCTCTAAAGTCTTCCTTGTTGCATGTTATGTGTGTGCAAGCGTTTGTTCCTGTGTGTGCTTGACCCTTGTGAAGCCATGTGTCTTTTATTAACACCTGCCTAGCGAAGCGCTGCTGTGTGGTGTTGGCTAGCTGATGAGGCCGAGCTGGCGCGGGTTCAGCCTGTGCCACCGCCAGTTTGCTGTTTCCATTTCACACATGATTAATTTCTCTAGAGAGAGAGAGAGAGAGAGAGAGAGAGAGAGAGAGAGAGAGAGAAGGGATGTGAGTGTGCAATGAGAAAAGGGGAAGGAGAGACAGACAGTGAGTTAGAAGTAAAGAGAGAATGGAAGAGAGCAAGAGAGAGAGAGAAAGAGAGAGAGAGCATGAGAGAGAGGGTGGCCTGTGTTCGGCCTGCGTGGCTAAAAGGCCTTTAGAATTCCTGCAGAGAGGGCTGAGGGGCGACTGAATACAGCCGGCCGGGGGTCACTGAGCCTTTGTGTAATTGAAGCAGTGGCAGCCTCCCTTTCCTCTTCCATTCAAAAAGAGCGAGGGATTGTGAAGTGCATGGAAAGGCTGAAGGAGAAGGAGAGGATGGAGGAGGGGAAGGAGGGAGGGAGAAGGCTGCTTCAGGGGGCTGGAGGAGGGCTCTTTTTTTTTTTTTTTTTTTTTTACGAAGGGGGAGGTTAAGTTGACAGGAACAAAAAGAATGTGTTCCGCTAATTTCTGCGGAGCTGCATCAACAATAATAGGCTCGATTTCTTTATTGCAAATTTTATAACTGGCTCCCTCCCCTGTTTCCCACCCATTCTTGCTTCCCGAGCCTTTCATGGCTCACATACACCTGTGGTCTGACGCCACAAAACCCCCAGCAACCATGCCAAATGTTCATAGGGAAAATGCCAGAGAGTTGCTTCTGCAAGAGTGTTAATTAATACCTTACTGTAGCTTATAGTCTGTGTGACAATACGCAGCAGAGAAGCAGAGGGGAACTGAAGCTTGAACAATTCCCTTCATTTCTACTTAACCCTTTTACTCAAAGCCTCCCATTCAAAGCAGGTTAACATGTAAAGAAAGTCAATTGATGTGGTGGATGCACAGAATTATATTCTTGGTATGAGGCATCCGGTTCTCAATCAAGGCATGTGTGTGAGGGAGTGATCTGCATCTCTCTATTTCTCTGCCTATGTGTATGCTCTTATTGATCACCTGCATGTTTATATACATGTGTGCATGTATGCATGCTGCTAGTGCTCATGCATTAGTGTGTATGTGCATAGGAGTATGTGTGTCATTCCTGTCATGGCCATGGCGCCTGTGCACTGTAAGCAGCAGGGTGAGCAGCATTGTTCAGCGCTGCATCAGCATGCCGTGCATTTAGGAAATAATTACCCAGCGTCCTGCTGTTTTTATACTCTGTTTCATCTTCTTTAATGGCTGCTTCTTCATTCGCCTCTAATCCCAAACAGGACGTAATGTGCAGAATCAAGCACCGGCCTTCGGATGAAAAGAAACATGTCCACCACTGTCCCCATCGGAATGGAGAGGAGGTAGGCCTTTGATCTTCCACTCAAAAGTATTAATGTTCTGCGTCGGGCCTGCTGTTTCATCTAGGCTTAAAGTCAAAATATCCGGTTCGGAGAGAAGCCTCTGCTATGCAAATCACTGGTCCAAGCGCATGCTGTGTATTTTTTTGGTATTGGGGGGGATTTCTATATTTTTGAGCAAACTAATGACATCTGTGTGGGTTGATATTGATCTTAACGCTTTATAGGCACTCCCCACGGAGCTGAGACACACTTTCATTTGGCTCGGCCTCGCTTTCTCTCCCAGTGTGCCCCTCAAAGCAGAGAGGGGGGAACTCTGGGCTCCTCACTTTTGAAAACAGCTCTATCCTTTGCTTGCCACTGAGCAAAGTCATACAAACACACACACACACACAAACACACACACACACATGCACGCACACATACACACACATAAAAACAAATCTACCCACATTGCTTACTCACACTTTGCTCAGAAAAAATGCCCACGCCTCACTTCAGCTCATAAAATCCAGCACTTGCAAGTTTGCTCATGTTATGTCTGAACTTAACACTTAGATTTGCTTTGCTCATATAGTTATGTAGTGTCATTTTGATGTTTATAAGGCATTCGTCTGAAGAAAGTGAATACTTCTTTTCTTGTAGACATGCTGAAATAAAAAAGCAAATATAATCAGACCTCTGCTGTCATTAGTAAAGAGATAAATGTCATCAGCAGAGCTATATAAGAAGCCCTGAACTGTGCAACATAAACTCACAGGCCACTTTTTTAGGTATACTCTGTGTGTAAACCTATTCTTTTTATTAGTCTGCTGTTCAGATCAACTTTGACTACTGGAACATGCACACTAGCATACTACTACAATGACATTTAGGCTACAGTGCTGTGAACACTGTGGTGACTCAGTGGTGGTCCTTTGAGAATCCTTTCCATTGATGAACTGGGTAAAGAAAAGCTAATACTGGTGTGGTGGTGTTGGTCTTATGATAGGATACTCACCTATGGACAAAGAAGTAGGTTCAAATCCCATCTCCAGCACTACCAGTATTGGATTCCTAAGCAAAACCCTTAACCCCAGTTTCTCCAGGGAGACTGTCCCTGTAAGTCACTCTAGATAAGAGCATCTGCTAAATGCTGCTAAAAAACAGACTGAAACTTAACATATACACAGATACCTGTATAGAATGAGGAACTGATAAAATGGACAATGACTGCAGCTAATGAAGTGACCAGTGACTGTACTGTTTATATGTAGGATTTCCCTTCTGTGCTGGTCTTGTAGATGACTCCAGCTCCACACTCTGAGCCAGCACTGCCACAATACTCTGCACTTCATTACAGCTCAGCGGCCACATGGTTCCTATTTCCCATTAAAATGTCTAATTTTCTTACGATATCAAAGACCATGAGAGGCTTTAAACTCCAAAAAATAAACATTCATAGACTGGAAGCCAACACAGTAACTAATATCATATGGCAAACACCAATAAATCATAAGTAATGTCCTGTTGGACTATTATGATGGCTATGAATGTTTTCCTTTAATCGCTGGTTTTGTCTCTGTGCTTTTCCCCTCAGTGCAGATGTTTTTTGGTGTTTGCTTAATATTTGAGCATTATGTCACTTTGATCTGTTTCAAATTCTCCTCCAGTATAAGTGTGATGAAGTCTCAGCTCTATATACTTGGGGGAGACTGATTGACTAATAGACTTATGTGTTTAACTGTTATGAATGCATCTTACTTAACTGTTATGGTTCTTAGTGTGTGTATTTTTTTCTTCACAGGTATTGGACACATTGTGAAGAAACTTTTTATTGTTTGACCTGACATCTCATTAGAAAATTGTATACAAAAGTTCAAAGTGAGAATTACCTGCCTTTGATTGGCTCACTTGTGTCTTATCACTGGCAGGAAACAACCTCACTTCCTTTAGGAATGACTTCATACAGAATTATGTGCTGCCACAGTGTCTCCCTGTTTTACTAGATTTTCTCAGTGTAAGCAGCCCAGTTTATTCCAGTGTGACCAACTCACACAGACATTCACCTAGGCCTGAGGGCACTGACCTTCTCAGAAGTGCTTGAAGGGAAGGGACTGCAGACAACATGGGTGGGGGGTGGATGACACTGGCTGGAGAAACCGATACAGATATACTGTTCATACTTGTAACAACACATGGACATTTGATGTTGAAAGCAAGTTTATTTCATCATCCTTTCTTGTGAATGGGTGACTGGCTTACTGCCCTGCTCTTTTGTGTTTACAAGTTAAACAGCTTGTTTTTTTGGCAAGCAGTGTTATTGAATGAAGGAAGTTGTTTCCGTATGACTCCTTACACCATTCCTCACAGTCTCCCTGTCTCTGTCAGCCACCGGAATAAATCGGGTGATTCATGACTGCTAGATCATCAGTCACCCGACGAAAAGGCTTCTTCTGCATATAGCGTGCATGCGTCTGTTTGTGTGAGTGCACTTCAAGTCCTACAGCATGCAATAAATCTCTTCCTTTAGCATTGGCAGTGCATGAGTGCGTCTGGAAGCCGGAGTGGCCTGAGGCTCCTCTCGCTGGAACAATGCAGAGATCAAAGCTGCAGGGACTGACAGGTGATGAGTGGCTTCCCCTGGCCGGAGCGCAGCAACCAGGCTCACACCTGCACCAGGTGATTACAGGTAGATCTGCCTGCCTCTAATTGGACAATAAATGCTGTTCTCAGTGCACTAATGGCAGCAGTCTGCCTCAGTGACGCCATGCTGCCATTTAGCCGTCGCCAGCCCTACCTGAGTCTCTCTCTCTCTCTCTCTCTCTCTCTCTCTCTCTCTCTCTCTCTCTCTCTCTCACACACACACACACACACACACACAGCTAAGATGACATAGTCAGGGTTTATTCAGAGCAAACAACATGACAAATTACAAACCAAGCCTTTAATGTGAATGTCAGAGGAGGGAAGCAGAGAGGTACTGTTGTATAGCTGTTGGAATGTACTGAATGCAAGATTCACTTTGTTAAGTTATGCTTTGTTATTTAAAAAACTGTTTATGTTAAACTCAGTTTAGATTTAGTAGCTGAGCTCATATGAGAGGGAGTTTGCAGATTCATGAATTTCGTCAGCGGTCTGTTTTTAGTGGCCATACATTAAACAAAAAATAATAATAAAAATAAAAAAATGCGTATTGCTTTTAAACCTTAGGTCTTACATAAGTTAAGCCTTAGTAACTAACTTATAATTATTGATTTTGTTACATCAAAATGTTTCGGTACTGTTGAGACAAAAACCTGTACCTCTAGTTATATAATTTTAAAGCAGTTTTTATTTGAAAATTATAAAACAAAAGCATTTTTCGAACAAAACCATGCACGTTAACAACTTTTCCTTCTCCTGTAATCATACTATTTAAGAGATTTTATTACAACAATGGCAATGATGTGTTATGGGCTTCACGGGAATGCCAACATAAAGTCACGAAAAAGCACAAGCTCCTGCTGCAAACAAAACTCTACATGTTTCAAAATTAAAGTGTAAGTATTTCTGTTCAATAATTTGGATTTCTGTTTGTAATTGTTTGCTGTAAAGTTAAGGCTGGGTGGTGCACAACTCTTGGAAAGCACATGATGTGTTAAACCATTTCCTTTTAAATCACACCCTTAAACAGCTTCTAACAGTTCTTGCAATACTATGAAAAGCCACTTTGGCTGCCTAAAGAACCATATTTGAAACGTTTTAAACATTCAGATAGAAAGAATCTCTACATAATCTAATGGAAAGAATTACAAAGGATGAACTACATAAACAAATAGAAAGAAAATCTACATAATCTAAAGAAACTATATAATTCAGTTTTAGGCTTCTTCTTCTATTATTTCTGTACTTTGTAAAGATTCCTTTAACTTTAAAAATGTTTCTTCGTATTCACACATCTTAGGTAAAAACATGATTCTATAAAGCAGTGGTTTTCAAACCAGTCTTCAGACCCCAGATGGTCACATTTTCCAGTTTGCCTTTGTCTCTTTGTATTACGAGCTGGGCCGGGCCCTCTGGGGGTCTCTGAAAATATTGCTATATAGAACTATGTGTACTCCTTGCTTTCAGTTTTGGGGGTAACCATATAAATGCCTGATGGTTTTCTATGGGATGTAATGTCCTGACAACAACAACAACCCTCGCACACTTCATGGTGACACATTCAGGGGCATGCTGAAGGACATCCAAAAGTAAAGAGCAAGGGAATTTTTATTTGGTATACTAGAGGCACAGAAATCCTTTATGTGTGCTTAGTCTTTGTAGAAATGTTGTATATAGGCTGACAAATCTCTGAATATAAGCATAGAAAAAAACAGGCATTTGAATTTCTCTCCAGTTTGACTTGCTCTCAGGGCTTTGGCCTCTAAACCACAGTGCATGTCCTGAAGAGCAGAAACCACTCACAGCTCCAGACATTTACTAGTGCATCACTTTAACCACTGCACACCCCACTGACCCATGCTCCAGTGAGGAAGCATGCATACACACACTCTCATACACACACACACACACACACACACACACACATGCACACACACACACACACGCACACACACACACACACACACACAGACAGACAGACACACACACACAAACACAAACACAGAAACACACATACTTGTTCATTAATGCAGAGATCAGAGCACCAATACAGCTCCCTTTCATCCACATTTTTCATTGCTGGAGACACTCTGATTCTTTGTATGTGAGTGTGTGTGTGTGTGTGTGTGTGTGTGTGTGTGTGTGTGTGTGTGTGTGTGTGTGTGTGTGTGTGTGTGTGTGTGTGCATATGTGATGGCGGTACAGTAGAGTTTATGTGTGTGAGAATGTGCATGTTTGAAGTCTGTTGGGGTGGCGACTGGATGCTCGTTTGGATGTTAGTGTAATTGCGGTGGAAAGATCAAAGCCTGGCAGGACGAGTGATGTTTTGAAGGAGGCTTTAACTGTTGCTCTCTCTCTCTCTCTTTCTCTCTCTCTCTCTCTCTTCCCTTCTCCTTTCCCCTTTTCCCTCCCCTCCAGCCACTGACTGCCCCCTGCACATCCCTGCTTGTAAAAAATGATTAAGACCATGTTTATCATGCATTTATAGCATTGCGTGATAGAGAATAGCATCTAATACCATCTGCCCTGAGTTTTGTCCTGCTGCATGGCCTTGCACAAATTACCTGTGTCTCAATTAGTGCTCCAGAATGCCATCTATCTCAGGTTAATCACACTGCACTAAACAGTCATCCCTGCCCTCGCAGGCTTAATGTATTTATGTATTCATTTATTAGTCTAATTAGCATAGGTTTTATTTTAGCTGTTTGTTTCCATCTTCATTTGTTATATTAAATAAGAAGAATACAATACAGCTGCTAGTCTGAAAATTTAATGTAAATACTAAGACCCCTGCATTTTGGTGGGCTCCAGGGAAATAGAGGCGGTTTGATAATGTGCTCTAAAGTCAATTTGTGCCTCTTGAGTAGGTGTGTTGACCTTTAAGAGAGAGGGAGGCATGACTGCACTGAGTGAGTCTAGCAGAATGCCAGAGTGCTAATGCCACTTAGCAAGCATCTTAGTAGGGTTCTGTTCAAGTGCGTGTATGTGTGTTCACTCATGAAGCATTGCAGACGTCTGTTCTTTGCAGTCTACATTGTCTCTGGCATTGCATGTGTTTCATCATGTTTTTATAGAAAGTGTTAATGTGTATGCATGTCTATACATACATATATACCTGACCTAAAATGTAAGGTTAAATTAAACAACTATTGACCATATTAAGATTATTTAAGGTATCCCTACCATGTCCTGATATTGCTTTTCACAAGGCTGCCATTAAATCAAGCAGTATCCTGAGGACTCTCGTTGGATGTTTTTTCTAATGATTTACATAGTGATCACCCATAGCAGTTAAACCATGTGCCTAATATTGTGAGGGACTGGGGTGGTGGTGGTCTAATGGTAGGATACTCCAAGAGGTAGCAGATTTGAGTATCACCACCAGCTCTGCCACCATTGGGCTCCTGAGTAAAACCCTTTTGCTACCAAATCTAATTGAAATATGGATTCCACAAGACCTCTGAATGTGTGCTGTGACAGGCATCATTGTATTGAGAAATGCCTCACAGCAGCTTTAATGTTGTGGTTATGTTCACTTGTGTGCCTAAATTTGGGCACCACAGGCCAAATAACACATTTTGTTGATTTTTGAAGTGAGAAACATCTCTCATGTTTTAACATGTTAATTCATTATTTTTATTGTATTGCTTTATATATTATCAACTTGAAAAAAAAGAAAAAACATACTAATTATGGCATGAGTGAAAGTTTGAACACTCTAAAAATAGTGCTCATTTTAGCTGATGTCACCGCTTTCAGGATTTTTTTTCTTTTTATTTACACACAGACTTTAAATTTTATCAAGAGACTTTAAGGGTCATTCCTCAGGTTCTGTTTCTTTCATAGCTGCCCCCTGCTGCATGGTGTTTGTGTGCATGGGTTAAATGCAGAGGTCCAATTTGGTTCACTGTGTGCTGTGCTGTGACCTCACGATGACAAGAATAGTCACTTTCACTTTGGGGTGGTGGTGGTCTAGTGGTAGGGTACTTGCCTGTGGATCTATGGCTCAAGAGGTCTCAGGTTTGAATCCCCCCTCTGGCACTTCCACCACTGGGTCCCTGACCCTTAACCCTGAATTGCTCTACAGTACACAGTGAGCCACAACAAAATTACACCTCAGCATATTACCCATGCACACGAACACACGTGCAGCATATTATTTAAAGTACCCAGGGAGGGTACTTGCTCAAGGGTACCTCAGGGCAACCTACCGGTAAGGGAATCGAGCCCACGACCTTCCGATCCAGGGGCCAACTCCCTAACCACAAGGCCACCGCTGCCCTCAGATTCTCTGCATAGGAGAGTGTTTGAAAGAAAGAGAATCAAGTCACAAAACACACATGCATTGAAAATATCTCAAACCTTTGTGTTATCTTTGTGAATATAGTTGCTGTTGCTGTTCTTAGCTTCTTCTGTGGTTAGCCTTAGTAGCAGTCTCTAATATGGACATCTCATGAATGTGCTTGCTCTCCTGTTGGTTACACTTCAGTTTCAGATATATGACACATTTTTTTCTGAATGAGGTCAGACTTTGAGTCTGTGTGAAGTATTGTATTGTAGAGCTAGGATTATATTATATTTTGGGATGGAAGTAGGATTTTGGTCCATTATCCAATATTCAAAGTGGCTAAAGTATTGCACAGTGTTTGGCTGTGATCTTGTATTAACCAGACACTAAAGATAATTTTTTAAAAGAATGTTAACATTATATAATTAAAATTAAAGACGGTCAGTGTTACAGTCAACTCAGGAGTATCTGCACATTAAACATATGTCCTCCCATTCAAAGTGGCTACAGTTGGATTTGTGTTTGTGACCATCTTCTTTACTCATTCTGACAGTACAGAGAGATGTCTGAGAAGTTTTGAAAAGTTGGACAAATCTTCATGTAGGGAGCTTTGTGGGGGGTGGGGTGAAGGGGGATCCATAATCACATGAAAAGTGAACCATAAAATTTATGCCACAATGCATTCAAAATGCCACTCCAGACCAGGAGTTCCTCCAGCATGACTGAAACTTTATAGAGTGCAAAACCACGGGCTCCGTCCAAGTTTTTAGGAACTTGCTAGTTCCTGGCTTGTGATTATTTTTTCTGAGATTTCAAAGAGATTATGAAATGATATATGAAGTTTGAGCCACCATAATGCACCACGTGGGTCTGTCTCTTAGCCTCTTCCTCTTGGGGACTGTGGCATCCTGATTAAAACGAACCCAAAAAACAAAGAAAATACTTTTTTTCCCATGAGGAGAGTCCCTGCTGTCTGCAGGAGCAGCTATCGGGAGCCTGTAGCTAAAGTTTTAATAATGAGTGAGAAAGAGTGGAGAGACTGCAGAGTCTAAACAGAAGCAGATGCTACTAATGAAGTAGTGTGTGTGTGTGTGTGTGTGTGTGTGTGTGTGTGTGTGTGTGTGTGTGTGTGTGTGTGTGTGTGTGCATGCATGCGTGCGTGCATGTGTGTGTGTGTTTGCGTGTTTGTGAGTGTGTGTGTTTCTTAAAGACTTCCCATTGCCACTTTAGATGTCTGTGAGATCATGTCAAAGGAGGGAAGGTTTTGTGTGTGTGTTTATTTTGTCCTGCTGAAACTATTTGTAGCAGCATTATCAGTAATGAGATCTTAACTAAGAGTGTCACAGCTGCCCTTGTTCTCTGATAGTGCTCTTTTGGTGAGTGAAGGAGTTTGTAGCACTACTGTTGTTCTAAGAAACGCTCAGTCTATGCGATTGAGACACTGATAAATGCAGTGTTCGGCTTGTGTATTACCTGCTCTACCACAGGCGATAGTGATCAGAGGTTAAAGGGATTCAGTGAGATCAAATACAGCCCATTTAATGCTCATCCCTGCAATGATCTTTGGGAAAAAAAAATCTTTGCCAAATCTTTATCCTTTATGGGTCTTCTGTGAACACCACCTGCAGAGCATGACAATTTTGTTTCATCTAGAAATGTAATCATTGTAAAGTGTATTGATTTCTATTGGGGACACAGTGGGAAGAGTCTTAGCATCAAGAGTCTTTTTTTTCCCAGTATTTTTTCAAATACTGATGAAAGCCTGAAAAGCCAATGTATAAAGCTCATTAGAGCAGCATTCCATTTTTAGTTTACTGGTTTTTCAGTTTTAGATGTTTTTATTTATGTACATATAGCTGATTTTGTCTGTGCTCTTATTTTTCCCCTGCATATGCTCTAATGTAATCTGAAAAGAAATGATGAACAGTTCTCTTCCTGCAGTGCAAAAACTCTCTCCATCTGTCAACAAGAGGTGCACAGTGACTGATATATTCCACAACGATGAACTGAAGAATGTAATTATTATTATGGATCAATACTGGATATACCCCTGATAATTATAACCTATAATTTTGCACACTATTTCTGCTTGCACGCTATTGTTCAAAGGTTCACGTCAAACCAGTTTTGTTGGTTTTCATACAATTATTAAATATTCATTATAATCTTGCAAATGTTTCAAATGTTTGAAGATGAATGTTATATTTATAGGCTTATTTATAATTAAGAAAATTGTACTGTTATATTAACATCAAGAACTCAATATTTGACAGTCAGTCAGCAAATATTAAATCAAATATCCATTCATAGTTCAAGATGTTACTATATTTGTTTATAACATTTGCTTTTTTTATTGTGTCATACCATTTTACTATTCAGCTACAATTATTCTGAAAAACTTTACATTTGGGAATAAGGCATCAGTTTATGGAATGATTTCTAATTCATGATGTTTACATATACAGTGCCTTGCAAAAGTATTCACCCCCTTGGCGTTTTACCTATTTTGCTACATTCCAAATCTTATTTTATGTGATGGATCTGCACAAAAAGTTGGTGAAGTGAAATAAGAAAAAAATATGTAAGAAAGAATGAAAAAATAATAAAAATAAAAATTGGCATGTGCATATGTATTCACCCCCTTTGCCATGAAGCCCCTAAAAAGTCCTGGTGCAACCAATTACCTTCAAAAGTCACATAATTAGTGAAATGAAGTCCACCTGTGTGCAATCTAAGTGTCACATGATCTGTCAGTATAAACACACCTTTTCTGAAAGGCCCCAGAGGCTGCAGCACCACTAAACAAGAGGCATCACACCATGAAGACCAAGGAGCTCTCCAAACAAGTCAGGGACAAAGTTGTTGAGAAGTACAAGTCAGGGTTGGGTTATAAAAGATATCCAAATCTTTGATGATCCCCCGGAGCACCATCAAATACATAATCTTCAAATGGAAAGAACATGGTACCACAACAAACCTGCCAAGAGAGGGCCACCCACCAAAACTCATTAATCAGAGACGCAGCACAGAGACCAAAGGTAACCCTGAAGGAGTTGCAGAGTTCCACAGCAGAGACTGGAGTATCTGCCCGTAGGATCACAATAAGCCATACACTCCACAGAGCTGGGCTTTATGGAAGAGAGGCCAGAAAAAAGCCATTTCTTAATGCTAAAAATTAAGGCACATTTTGAGTTTCCCAAAAGGCATGTGGGTGACTCCCCAAATGTATGAAGGAAGGTGCTCTGGTCAGATGAGACTAAAGTTGAACTTTTTGGCCACCAAGGAAAATGCTATGTCTGGCGCAAACCAAACACATCCCATCGCCCAAAGAACACCATCGTCACAGTGAAACATGGTGGTGGCAGCATCATGCTGTTTTCAGTAGCAGGGACTGGGAAACTGGTCTGAGTCAAGGGAAAGATGGATGGTGCTAAATACAGGGATATTCTTGAGCAAAACCTGTGTCAGTCTTCTTATAATTTGAGACTTGGACAGAGGTTCACCTTCCAGCAGGACAGTGACCCAAAGCATACTGCTAAAGCAACACTCGAGTGGTTTAAGGAGAAACATTTAAATGTGTTGAGGTTAAGGGTGGTGGTGGTCTAGTGGTAGGGTACTTGCCTATGGACCAATGGCTCAAGAGGTCTTAGGTTCGAATCCCACCTCTAGCACTAACATCACTGGGTCCCTGAGCAAGACCCTTAACCCTGTAATTGGTGCCCTGTAATTAGGACATTCTGGATAAGAGCTAGCTAAGTCACTCTGGATAAGAGCTAAAGAACATGTAAGTCGCTCTGCTAAATGCTGTAAATGTAAATGTAAATGTGTTGGAATGGCCTAGTCAAAGTCCACACCTCAATCCAAATGAGAATCTGGGGTCAGACTTGACGATTGCTGTTCAGAAGTGAAAACCATCCAATATGAAGGAGCTGGAGCAATTTTGCCTTGAGGAATGGGCAAAAATCTCAGTGGCAAGATGAGGCAAGCTCATAGAGACTTATCCAAAGCGACTTGCAGCTGTAATTGCTGCAAAAAGTGGCTCTACAAAGTACTGACTAACCCTAGGGGGTGAATAGTTATGCAGCTGATGTTTTCTGTTATTTTGTCCTATTTGTTGTTTGCTTCACAATAAAAATAAATAAATCTTCAAAGTTGTAGGCATGTTATGTAAATGAAATGGTGCAAACTCTCAAACAATCCATTTCAATTCCAGGTTGTGAGGCAACAAAACATGCCAAAAAAAATACTTTTGCAAGGCACTGTGTAACCCATAAATCCTTATTGAATAACAGCTATAACTATAGCAAGTGGTTGTAAACAATTTAAGAGAGATATTTTTAATTTTGAATTATTTTCTAATATTAGAGTAGTCTATAGAGTTGGCAATTTACTTTTTTGATGGTCAGCTTAGTAGACAACACCACCACCTCATCTCTGGGCACTCATATCCCGATTTCAGTCAGAACAGGTTGGGTACATGCTTTGCTTAATTCAAACGTCAGCCATGATGTTTTATTCTTACAGGATGCATGATCACATCTGCCAGGAAAGTGATGTCCTAACAATATATGGCAAATAGCTCTTCCATTTCATAATTAATATCAATTTCTCTTGTTTGACACATTAAAGCCCAGTTAAGTTCTAATTTTAAAGACTTGTTATAAAGATATTTTGATTCCTTCATCATACATTCTACTAAGTTTCCTTGTGGTCAATGTCTGATTTAACTTTTTCATGGCTTAGGTGAATGATCAGTCCATTCATGTTGTATGCTCTTCGCACATGGATTACTTGTTTTGTGCAAAATATATCAATAAATAAATGAAATGTTATGGTGAAATATTATAAATGACTGGTTAATAATTTAATTTTTTTTAAGAACAAGATTTTTGGGTAGTATTATCAATCAAGAAACCATTTATTGGTGCATTCTCTCTTCTCATATTCTTCCTTGACTGATTTTAGCAAAAAGAAACCTTTCTCCTTTCCTGGGACTGCTCAGGCCTTTGCTCAGTTTTTCATTTTGATAAAGGAGATTATTTCAAAACCCCACGTGTTTTTAGTCAGCCTAATGATAGCATGCAATTGCTGGCACTGTGGTGAGCAGCTTTGTTTATTAGCTTGGTGATAAGGGTTATAACAAAATACACATGTCACAGCCAGAGTTCTGCAGCCTGCCAACTCTAATGAGATAAATAAATGAATTTAGCACTGCCATGGAGCGCTCCTGAAAGCTTGTTATCAGGGCGAGAGGTGTGCGCTGGTGAGTGCGAGAGCAGCAGAGGCTTCGAGGCCCAGAGAAAAGGCCTGATGTACATATGTCCTTGATTACCGCTCGTTCCTCTGCTTTTATTCTAATAAGTGACATTCTTTGTACTCTGTCGGACGACTAGACAGTCTGACAGTGGATGAGAATAAATATTGCATGTGGTTCACATTAAGCTGTCAGCGAAGGGGCCGAGCGAGAGATGGAGAAATTCACGCGCAGCGCTGCTACACTTTCCCTGCTCTTGTCACAATTGTCACATCTTGATGATCACCCCCCCCACACTCTCTCTCCTGCTCTCCCTCCTCATCCCCTTCCTCCTCCACTCCACCCCCCTTTTCTTTCCTGCAGTCACTTCTGCTGAGTGACAGCATGGTTGCCCAGGGTACAAAATTATTTTGGGAGATGTATGTACTCTTGGGGGGGGAGGGGGGTATTGTTTGAATTTTTTCTGATCCTCAGTTCATTTTTGTAACAAATTGCAAGCAAGCCACACTTAGGCTATGATAATGTGTCTCCGGTCGTTTAGAGGACAACATTTTGTAGGGAATGTGTCAGTGTCAGTGATTTTTAAATCACAATGGGGTTCTTTAGGTGCGTGTGTGTGTGTGTGTGTGTGTGCACGTGTGTGTATTCTCTAGGTTGTGTTGGGGGGCTGTGCGTGTACATTTTCCCCTCAGTCTGTTCAAGGCTATGCTTGGTAACTGTCTTCT